>JAHWFP010184784.1:14067-40194 GCA_023313725.1 Lithobius niger | reverse complement strand
GTTTGTTGAATATGCAAGCCCTGTGTGGTCACCATTCCTTCGGGGGGACATAGATAGGCTTGAAAGAGTCCAGCGAAAATTCACTAAATCCCTTCCGGGGTTTCGTGAAAAGTCCTACGAGATAAGATTAAAAATGCTCAACATGGATTCATTAGAATTATGGCGGACAAAGGCCGACTTGGCATTTACGTATTGTTTACTACACGGTTTATTGAATCATAACCCATATTTTTTTTTTAATTATCGATGGGGGGGGGGCCCCCCATCTTTTGAAACTTCTTAAAAAATGATTCGAACTAAATTGCAGAAAGTACTTCTTCGCAGATCGAGTGATAAACATGTGTAGTGCATTACCTGGTAACATTATGGCCCCATCCATTCAATGCTTCAAAACAGGGCTAAACAAATGCGATTTATTTAGGGGAGGTTGTGATTGGTACTTCAAAAATGCTCTCCTTCGTGATGAAGGTTTCATCTTACGTATTCACAATTTTTGGGCTCTGTGGCATCGAGACTAGTTGCGTTTTAGTTGTCCTGGGCGTTGGTGGGATCTAGGCAAGGCTGAACTTCGTTGTCTGTCGATTGATAGCCTGGTTGTGCACGGGTATACTATACAGTCTTTCAAGAGAGCTTTTCATATTCTTCAACGGTAAATTTCTGCATGGTTTTGTCAGGCTCGGACATTTTGTTTCTTGATACGAAGAGGACAGAGTTCTGCAGTCAGCTGGAAACCAAAGAGCCACGGCTCCTTAGTTACGTCTCGTCTTGGTTTGTCGCTTTCTGAATTGGGGTGTGATGTTGCTAAAACTGCTAATTAGAGCAACAACAGGTGGTGAAGTGTTTTATGGCTTGTCTTCGGTTGCCAGATGGGACTGTCACAACTAATCTCAATATCATGATGTCTTGTGTTGCTGGTTTTTACTCTTCACTTTTCCGGTCTTAGTACCGGTGCACACGTGCGGTACCGCATTTGCGGTTTGGTTTACGTGCCATCTGTTGGGTACTGCACACGTACCTGCGTCGACGTTGCGTTACCGCCCGCTGCTCCCCCCGTCAACGCAGCGGTACCGCAGCGTTAAAAAAACGCAATTGTGTCTCTGAGTACCTTGTGTGGCTTGAGTGGTGCACACGTCCGCCGTTTACCGCAAAAGCGTTACCGAAAATGGCGTCCAATTTCGAAGAAATAGACATGGAATTGTTTATTGGGGGAGTAAAGAACTATCCTGAATTATGAAATGTTGTTGTAGAAATGAATGAAGACTCATTGGGACGTAATTAAAGAACTTATCCGAATTTCTTAATTAATCTGGAATCTACTAATTCCCATGGTACGTCTTAAATTAGTATATCAATGTACCAAAATTCATCGCATTGGTTTGAAAATATATTTTTTGTTCACGAAGTAGGCGAAAAAAGCAATATCGTCTCATTGGTTTCAAACTATAATTTTTTGTACACGAGGTTAGAGAACCGAACGCGCACATACGTCACCGCAGTGGCACCGCAGCGTCAACGTGCGTTAATAAAACGCACGAGTGAATTGATTGGCTGCGTCACCGCAGCGACGCCGCAGCGTCGACGCGCGTCCAAAAAACACACGAGTGCACCGGCGCTTATACTCCACAGGCACACCATTTAGATAAATTTCATTCTTACCAGCCAGCGATGAGTAGGATAACTTTGGAATAGGTGGTGCTTTGTGCCTGGTCGAGTGACTTAACAACGTCCCTGACATTGATGGGCTTACAGTAGAATTCTTTGCAGCTTTGAAAGATGATATACTTCCCGACTTGATTTATTATGTCATTTATTGTACTCTATGTCCTAGCAAGCTTCGTTTATCAATGCAGCGTGCTGTGCTATGCCTGCTTCTAAAGAATTAGGACTTAAAAAATTAAAACTTTTTGGTGGACCTATAGAAGTGATCCATCAACCCTTAATCTACAAAATTAAAATGCTTGTGAAAATCTCTTTGTTGAGATGACTGATATCTGGCATTCAGAAATGGAGAAGGCATTAATTGCTGAGGCTAACTTGGCTGGTCTGTATAACATAAAACCGGGTCTGTTAGATCAATCCCACCCCTACTTCCCGATGACATATATGTCACAGACTGTAGCGAAAAGGCAAACCTCTTAAACAAGATACTTGTGGAGAATGGAATTGTTGACAGTGGGATCTTACCATTTGCAACCAACAGTCAATTTTCATCCGAGTGTAATTAATTCAGTTACCTTAACAAATGGGGAAATCTCGACTGCTATTAATAAACTCAAACGAAGTCCCGCAGTCAGTCAGACCTGAAGGCTTTTCTGCTTTTTTCTTCAAACAAACTGGGCAGGAAATTTGTTTCCGTCTCCTCGAAATTTTTAATTTTTCCTTTAAACTCGGAACATTGCCGTCTGTCTGGAAACAGTCTATTGTTGTTCCTGTGTTTAAAAAGGGAAATGCTTCGGCCCCAAAAAATTATCGCTTCAATGCTATCCCATGTAAGTTAATGGGATTCATCATAAGAAATAAGAGTGTATAATTTTATATGGTGAGAAGCAGGTCCACAACAATCCAACTACTTCTGGTCCTTAACTTGTGTACCAGCTCACTGATTATTGGTGCACCTTTTGATGTAATTTATTTTGACTTTCAGCGAGCCATTGAGTTGGTTGCACCCCAAAAATCCCCCCCCCCCCCCCCCCCCCCGGCCGCGGGGGGGGGGGCCACACTGCTGCAGTGGATAAAGGCATTTATTACTGGCCGTAGACAATGGGTGAGAATCGACGACTCTCTGTCTGATTCGCTCCAGGTTATATTGTGGAGTTCCTCAGGGATCTGTACTGGGCCCAGTGTTGTTCGTAATTTACTTAAACGCCTTACAATCTACATCGAACCTGCAAAATTGTTTGAGGCTAAAGTTTGCAGACGACTTTAAACTTGAATCCGAAATTGTGAGCCACGAAAATTGCGTTAACATAGTAAATGAGATAAATTCCGTTCGTGAATGGTCGATGGAATGGCAATTGCGTATTTCGTTTGCCAAATAGTTTTGCCTCCATATAGGCCAAACAAATCCTAGTAGTATAGGCTGTTAGACACAGTATGATCCTCTGTGACATTAACTAAAGATCTGGGTGTCTGGTTTTCCCAGGATTTGAAATCGACAGCCCACCGTAGAAAGATTATCGCAAATGTTTTTCACTGTTTGGCTACTGTGAGACGATGTTTTACGTCCTCAAATGTAATATGCAAGCCCAGCCTGGTCGCTGTATCTGCTGCAGGACATTGACCTCCTGGAGCAGGAGGTCCAGGAGGTCCAGCGCAGTGTCACACATAGCCTGTTGGGATTCCGGAATCTTTTCCCTGGATATCGTTTGCAGACGGCAGGTCTAAAACCACTTCAGCTTCGGAGGTTGAAATCAGACTTAATACTTATGTATAAGATTGTTCACGGTCTTTTTTCGGTATACTTACCTTCTTTTGAACTCAATAGTTACCATTAACTCGTGGTCATCCATTCATGCTACGAGTCCAGACATCGAGACTGGAATGTAGACGAAATTTTTTTACGATGAGGGTGGTGGATTCCTGATGTTGCTGTTTGTGCAGTCTCAATGGGAGCCTTTAAATTAGCCCAAGACAAAGTCCCTCTTATACAGTTCTTAAAACGATAATATTAATTCTAAATTGTGTTGGAACGGTGTTAGTTGGTTCATTGCCCTTGTGTAGTCCATATCACCTTTTTATGATGGCAAAGTGTTTTATTATTACTAGAGGAAGCCTGTCTTCCGGACGGTGTAGTAAACATGCATATGCGTTTGTCCATGCCTTATCATAGTAAGATTCTTTAATCAGTATTTTGTCTACACTGGCTGACAAACACTGATTCTGGTTCACTTCGGTCACTCAATCAGCACGTCTCCCTTACCACCATAAAACCTTCTTGCTTTCTTGCCTGCAGTGACAGTGCGGTGACGGTGAATTTGTATTACAGGGGCTGTGAACAACTGCGTATTTCCAGTTTGGCATAGTTTTGCCCGTCACTCATGTTTATGTCGATGATTCATCAATATTAAGTGTCTTTATGCCAATTTCGCGCATACTGGCTGACATGCGCTGATTTTAGTTCGCTTCGCTCACTAAATCAGGGCATCTCCCTTACCACTGTAAACCCTTCTTCCTTCTTGCCTGCAGTGACACCGTGGTGACACCTAATTTGTATAACAGGCACTGTGAAGGACTCTTATTTCCAGTTTGGCAGGGTAGGGGTGGGCCAGGGTAGGCCATTGCCCCCCCCCCCTAAATATTTCATCCCCGAAAAAATAAACCTAATATTTCTGTAACCTTAGAGCATTTAAAACGTATTTCTATAGCCGTAGAGCATATACGAAGATCATATAACGCCATTATTAGTTAATTTCTGCCTGCCTAATGTTAGCTATACCTTCTACTTGTCTTAAACTAATAACCCATATTGGGTGCTTGGACGGGATTCGAACTAGCAACCGTGAAAGTTGGCCGCGGTAGGATTTTAATATATAGATTATATGAAGGGTGATTTGACGGATCTTCAAAGATGGTGCCCTATTTCGCTTACGTACTTGGGCTATAAGAATTTTGCTCGTTCTTTCAGATCGTCTGAAATATGTATTGCCTAGTGTTCTAATCAGTCCTACTGTATTCCAGATAGGCGTTGTATCTATGACAACATTCTCCTTTTCAATGAGGTTATTGAATTCTGTAAAACGTACGACCTACCACTGGCTGTACTGCGTTCAGATCAACGGAAACCATTTCATAATGTTCGCCATGCTTATCGTTTTCGTGTGCTTTAGCGATTGTTCCTTCCATCGGTTTTCGTTAGCGTAACCAAGCTATTGTATTCTGATGCAAAGTGCTTTGTAATTCTTTTTTTGGCAGCTCCTATTTTCTTTCCAGAAAGGGATTCGGTAGGGTTGTCATCTTTTGGGGGGTACCGTCCAGAATGTACTGGAACATTTCCTTCCTTCTCATGCCCCACATTTATGTTAGTCCGAATGGATTCCCTGCTCCAGCACTCGATGGTGCTACTGTTGCTATAGTTTGTTCCACGTTGTTTGCAAGAAACTTACTGTATGAGGCCGTAGGGGTGGACCGAATACAAAATTTGCCGAATACCGAATATACAACCGAATACTCAACTTGCCGAATACCGAATATTTATTTATTTATTTAATCTTAATCCACCGTACAACTAGGTACAAAAAAAAAAAAAAAACAGAACAATAGGGACGACTGGCGACTGGTTAGGGAGAAGCATACATCTCTTCAAGGTCCAGAAGAGCTTCGACCCCCTGAACGTGGTCTATGGCGAGCTGGCGGAGTGCTCGGACGTCGGCATTTGTGGATAGCTCGCTCCATCTACCAAGTTCCATCAGACCGTTGTTGATGACCGTGCCAACTGGGGTGTCCCAGCGATCAAGGTCTCATTGCGGGACACAACCATTTCGTTGTTTGAACGTTGGAGCAACCTCCAGAAAGAAACTTGTCGCGGCAAACGGCGATGCGCAAGAGTTAAGGTTCCGGCATCCCTGCATGCCTGGTGGTTGTGGGTTCGTACAGGAAGGAACTGTGCCCTCTTGATAAGGCCGTGGTAGATCGTTGCAAGATCCTGGAAGGTAGCAGATCTGAAAACCACGCATGTTCGCAGTACGTACATGGCAAATGCGCACATTTGAAGCAGGTGAAGTTTGATACTGGGGTGGCACAAAACTGAAACGATGTAGTACCATGTTACCCGCACGGCACAGTTCGGAGCGAATATACAACCGAACACTTAACTTGCCGAAAACCGAATATACAACCGAATAGTTAAACTGCCGAATACTGAATATTCGGCACCAAACAATTTACATATTCGGCCGAATACCGAATTATTCGATCCTATGCCGAATAATGGCCGAATAGGCCGAATACCGAATTATTCGACCGAATACTTAACCGAATGCTCTGCCGAATACCTGTAAATCTAACATATTTCATCATTTTTCCAACTTTTATGAATGTCAGAAGACAACTCCTCACAATCCAAAAACCAAATCCTTAGCTAAACGTTCTTACATTAACACAATTGCATAAGTTTACACTAAAAAAATATTCGGCCGAATACCAACAAATCTTAACACTATTTGGTCGAATACCGAATAATTACCGAATATTTGGTACATCCCTAACTACGAGTGCAAAAAAAGAAAACGTAAATATCCCACTCGAAGACTCTAACAAAAACTTTTGTAGAATTTACAAGTGTGATATCCACATGTATTTGCACTAGAGTGCAGGAAACGTGGTGTCATAGTCAATTTTCTTCAAACGTAATGTGGAACAAACTATATCGTTGCTTATTCAGGTGATATTATTGTTGCTATAATAGAGCAGCGTCATGTGACGTCATTTTGGCTACGAGACACCATTTGGAGGTAATAGCTACAAGGTGCACTAGATTAAAATGTAACGGAAAACAACGGCACTTCTAGTCAAGACAGTGCTTTGACAGCGGATTTCTAGGCTTAAAAGTACGTTGTTTTCTCCAGCAACAAAAATCGCGCGTTATAGGCTTAAGAAATCCAGTCTAATAGCATTGGCTTCAATAAGACGATCTTCCTTTCTCCCTCCAGTGCTCCTTGCAGCTAACCCAGTTACTGGCTCCACCATAGAGTTATACACAATAATACTACGTCGTGTCACTGCCCTATAGAGCAGTGACACGACGTAGTATCATTGTATATAACTCTATTCTGGAGCCTTGATGGGTTAGCTGCAAGGGGCACTGCAGAGAGAAACAGAAGAGCGTCATGCTGAAGCCGATGCTGTGATGAGTGATTTCTTAGACCTAAAACGCGCGATTTTTGTTGTTGGAGAAAACAACGTTATTTTAAGCCTAAGAAATCCGGTCTTCCGTTGTTTTTCCCTCCATTTTTATGTTGTGCACCTTGTAGTTATGCCCTCCAAATACCATACTGGTGCCAATCTGGTGCCAATATGGTGGCAAATGTCACTGCTCTATAGGCCGTGAAGAGGGTTTTCACGTTTTGCGACGATCTGTAGTTGAATATGGGAGAGGTTTCGAGGCTTCCATAAATCATCACATGTTGTGAAATAAAAACAGATGCAAACCTATTTACGTTGCCTTTTGGACTTAAATGTCAGACTGCCTGAACGGGAAATGAGCCCACAACCTTTGAGACCAAAGGCAGATGTTCTACCGTTAAACCATAGGCTACTGAGTAGGCCGTGTCTGTGTGGCTTAGCGTAGAGCATCGGCTTTGTCTCAAGTTCAAGGGTTCAATTCCCGCTCAGGTAATCTGACATTTAAGTCCAAAAGGCAACGGGCATAGGTTTACATCTGTATTTATTTAGTACTGATCGAGCCAATTTGGTGTTCTGTCCTGATATACTTCCATGTTGTCAGGCATCCAAAATCTCCCGATCAAACCAAGTTTCAGCCTTTTCTGTACGCCTTCTTATTTTTCCTATCATGTCTAAAGACAGCCAAAACTTGTTAGCTGTAAAAGACACAAACGTCTAGTGGCCTCCATGTTCATACGTATATATATTTTATCTGGATAGGACAGACGTTAATTTTGTTGAATTTTGGCGGACGATACGCTGGCATATTATGTCTTAATTCCGAACACATATGAACGGAGTATTTATAAACGTCACTAACTCGAGTAGGTTCACTTCTTGAGAAAGCAGTGTTGACGGTGTAAAGTAAAATATGGCCATCAGTGATAGTTCTCGCTGATTTTTTTCTGTAAGGTAACCATTTTTATTTTCTTGTTTTGGACTGGAAACTCTTTCTCCACACGGAGCTGAGAAGAAAACAAGACGGGATGAAGACAAGAAAAGTGCAAACATTTGCTGAAACTTCACTTTTCACCATAGAAACTATTCCGTTATCCCTAGCAAGCTTATTGCACCCATGTTTTAACTGTAATTTAAAAAAATTATTAATCAACTATTTTTTTCTTACTAATTGGGCACACTTCTGCATCTGTAGCTATGCTACAAATTTTTGCATCAGCGTTTGCTCGTCCGTCTGCTTGAGTCGTCGACTAGTTGCCGTTACCACATATTTTGTTCCTTCAACATTCAGGGAAAGCTTATTCATCATAATTATTAAGTCAATGTGTAAACTTAATCAAATCTTTATTCACATGGGAACAGCAAAGCCATCTGCGAAAGCGTTGTTACGACGTCTTATACATTATTAATGCAAATTTGGAACAATCGTGGGCCCATTGTAGAGCCTTGTGAAACTCCACGTATTAGTAGTAGTGCACAATGCTGAACCAGTACCGTATAGTTTTGTTGTGTGAACACGATTGGTCAAGACATTTTCAAATCATTCCAGAACCCTACCTCTAACTCTACAAGCCTGTTCCTGTAGCTTTTGCAAAGCGCGAGCTTAACAGCCGTATTCCAGAAATCTACTCAAGTGTGAGTGTGAGAGGGCAACTGTGAGTGCAAACATCTAAGGTAAGGGTCAACAATTTTAGTACAGCCACAGAAGCGAATGTGAGTGTCGTTACATCTGAGGGTATTTCTGTAGATTCGTTTTGACCCTTACACTCACGTTTAGCCCCACTCACACTTGAGTGGATTTCTGGAATACGCATGTAAGGGTGCTTTGTCACCGAATGACATGCAGCAGCATTATTTAGTTCTATGTAGCACTTGATTTCAACAAGTGAGGGAATCCGCAAAGAAATTTCTTTTTTGCTCAACAAACAAGCCACGTGCCTCTTTAATTACTGAGTGTAAAGTTGCTGAGTCCACGTGCACCACGGAGCAAGCGGTCAAGGTTAACGAAATCACTGTCACTGGATGGCGGCGCCAATCTAGCGGTTCAAAATCTGCGTTTCGAAACGGTTCTTGGCTGGGAAAAAACGCCATTGATGTCGTTAGGCTTAACTTTACTGCATACGTCCTTGGTGCACGTAGACGCACCAACTTTTCATTCAGTAATTAAAGAGGCACGTGGCTTGTTTGTTTCATCGAAAGAAATTTATTTGCGTGCTCCTTCGGCTTGTTGAAAGCAGGGTCGGATTAATGGGGGTGCGGCTTTGCGGGTGCTGAAGCGCCGGACCACAGGCCGAAAAAGAGCCTCAAGGGTACTGCACGGTTACGGGAAAAATAAAATGGAGGTACTATTTCAGAAATAAAAAAAAAAAACACTACTTTTACTGTTTTTACAAACACTATTATTGTTTTTCCCTTTTTTTGCGGGACTTGGGGGGGGGGGGGGTAGGGGAGCAAAATACATCTTAAGCACCAGGCCTCTATAAAGCAGTGACATTTGCCGCCATATTGGCACCAGTATGGGTTTTGGAGGGCATAACTGCAAGGTGCACTACATAAAATAGAGGGAAAAACAACGGAAGAGCGGATTTCTTAGGCTTAAAATAACGTTGTTTTCTCCAACCAAAAAAAACGCGCGTTTTAGGTCTAAGAAATCACTCTTCGCAGCATCGGCTTCAGTATGACGCCCTTCTGTTTCTTTCTGCAGTGCCCTTTGCAGCTAACCCATTAAGGCTCCAGCATAGAGTTATATACAATAATGCTACGTCGTGTCACTGCTCTATACAAGGTTTTATCCGGCGCTGGTTGAAAGTAATGGGTAGACAAAACTAGATAAATGGCTATAGACGCAGCAGCCTGTCATATGGTGGCAATCCCCCTTTAAATCGAGTTGTGAAACGCGGCGAATTAGGAGATTACGCGATTGGGGGGGAGGGGGGCCTTTCCTGTGTGCATGCGCACTGTTAGTAGTCACTACCGAAACTGTCGGGGCCGGGAAGATTTCCAAGATGGCGGAAAAGTAGACAGACGTTTCTAAGTGGAAATGTGTGTCAACTCAATTCCCAAATGACTCCTTAAGCGTGCTTGTTTCGCTTGTTGACTTTGAAGTTTGTTCTCTTTTAATTTTGATCGATTGCTTTATTTACTGCTTTTGTCTTCTGTTTCTGCCTTAATTAGCTCTTAATTAATTTTAAGCGAGCGTTTGCTTACGCCAACTGAAACTGATCCGCGTTTCGAGCAGCTCGAAAACGTTTGTTTTTATTAGTTTTTTTTTTTTGTTTTTTTTTTTTTTTGGTATGCACAATTGTGCTTTTTTAACTTTTTAGCGATTCGTATGTTAAAGCAGACGTAGGGAGCAGACGTATTCTAAAATACCATGTTTAAGCAAGCAAGCAATCTATTGCTCTAAAATGAGCAAAACGGAAAGAAAGGGTTCCCAGGGGACCGCTAACAACTTACCATAAATTAACATTACATAGATTATACCGTTAAAATTACAACATTAAAAACAAGGTAAACAGAATAAAGAAGAAATCGCAAGGTAAAAGGTAAACGAAGCCGGCAGTCTGCATTATTTCTAGGGTGGAGGCTAAGAAGCAATGTTGCTTTCTTCCTTGTATGTATGTTTGTGGCGTCTAGGTCACCATTGAGAAAGACTGAACAGTTACTTAGCTCGGCTGGAGCCTGCCAGAACCCGCCCCGGTAGCGCAGTGGTTAGAGCACATGGCTAGTAAACGAGACGTTCTGGGTTCGAGTCCCAGTCGGGGCAGTTGTCTTTTCTTTCTTTATCAGACTAGTGCATTGTGTATCCTCACAAAAGGCCAGTCTTTAATGCAGACTGCTTGCTTCGTAAAAAGAATCATATCAAAGGATGCATCGTTAAATGGATAAAACCAGTTTCGTTAATTATAAAACGTCAAAAGATGGACAATTTAGGATGACTTTCAAAACGATTTAGGTGGGAAAGAAGAAGGATCCAAAGCTTCAGGAACAATTATCGGGTCGGAGAAGGTGTGCCTTTGAGCACCACCCGTTCAACAATTTCTTTAAAATGTTTAGTGATGAGGCCGAGACAATGCTATCACTCAAGGAATTCCACACTGGGGCGACTCTTACAACAAAGAAAGAGTTCCTACAGTTGAGATGAAATCTGGGGACCACAAGCTTAAACCGGTGGCCCCTAGTGCTCGCGCGAAGTCTCAGTAGTAATCTCGAAGAGCGTAGCTCAAGCGGCAGCAAGCAATTTATAATTTTGAATATACTTCCATTTTTCTCGATCCTCCACATCAACTACGGCCCCAAAGGTCAATTTACTTACCGTTAGTCATTACCTTACTAAAAATCTGTTTTAAAATGTGGCGTCTAGGAGATTTTCTGTTGAATATTACTAACTTTATTTACGTTCGTCCCGAACATATATGATGCATCGCGCGCCTTACAATGACCTTGGAAACTTTATCTGTGTGTGCGCAGTATTAATTTTAATAGTTCGCTAGTAATTACTATGAGATCAAAAATCTAGAAGGCTAATGCAGTAAAAATTAAAATTAATTATTCCAATAGATCGCCGAAGGAAAATTATAAGACACTAGTCTTGAAAATTATAAATTGTGATTTTAAAATACAAGAATCATTCTGGTTTTTGACGACACAATCAATGGGTTCACCCTGGCTGGACTATTAGGCGCAATGCCAACTGAGACAGTAGCTACGTTTTTCGCTGCGAGGAACGAAGCTACCGTATCAGTTGACCTTAGATGTATTAAATACGCGGTTGTGATCGTCGCGTGGGTGTCGTGAGGCAGGCAGAAGGTTATAAGGCAGGCTGGATGTTGCTTTAAAATTAAATCTGCCTTGAGTCTGCGCAGTTCAAGCGTGTCTAATTTTAAGATTTTCAAACGCTCGCTATACGGTTTTTTACTCAAACCGGGAAGGGATTTTGCGTATTTCCTATGTTTGTGGTTTCGGCGTCAAATTTTTCGGCGTCAATTTTTTTTTTATGTAAGCTGACTCAGCCATAAATGGAGGTAGGGGGGAGGGGGGGGGGGTACCATAACCAGAGGCTGGCGTTTATTTTTTTAAAGCATTACCTGCGTGAGGCTAGTTAGCAAAGGCGTCGCAACGGTCTTATAAACTACCCCAAAACAAAACTTGTTGAGGATTCCCGCCAAGCTTTTCGGCCGTTCGACGTCGTGATATCAAACACCAAGCTTTTCGCTAAGTTAGTTCCTCCGATTAATAGTTCGAAGGTTAAAAGAATAATACGAAAATTGCTTTACTCGCAATTTTCAATTATTTCATTTCAATTTTAAAGTCTTTCTTCATCGGTGGCATTAGGCTGGTGAAAGAGCTTGGTGTTTGATACCAGACCTCAAACGGCCAAAAAGCGTGGCGGGAATTCCTTAACAAGTTTTGTTTTGGGGTAGATATTACATCGTTTCGTCCGAATTGATAAATCTTTTTTTTTTCTGAGCAATTTTTAGATGGAAAAGCCAATCAAGTTTCATGGTTCCTTTGTTTTTGTTTTTGTTTTGGCTTTAGTTCCGTTTTGAGGACAGCAGTCAGGTTTCACGTGGACTTAACATTTCAGCAACATTGTGGTGTCTTCAACCTTACGGGAAAGCTTATTCGTGTTCCTTTGCTGTTTTGACTTTGGTTTACTTAAACCTTCACTTAAACATAAAACGAGTGCGTTTTTAACGGCACCCTGTTGCAAAGTAATTACTGACGTAAATTTTTTCTTTTAATCGGTTTACGCGCGTATTAGTCTTTGTCGAGAAGTAGCTAGTAATTATGCAAATATCAACGTTATTCACATCGTTTATTCAACAAGAAAACGTTAAGCTGCGTCATCAGCAGTGACTTTTATGTTGTCAGGCATCAGTTACCCGATCAAACGAAGTTTCAGCCTTTTTCCGTCATTTATCATCAGATGCTTGAAAATATCAATTTCCGTAGCTGTAAAAGACACAAGTGTCTAGTAGTCACCATGCTCATTTATATTTTATCGGGATAGGATGGACGTTAATGTTATCGTCGAATCTGGGCGGAAGACGCACTAGTGTGTGTCTTAATAAGATAAATTGCCTATTAATACTGAAGAATAAAATGCGCATCACACATCCGTTTTCATTGACCGTCTGTTTCACTCTAAAGCCCTGGCCAGACAGAACACAATTTCGTGCGAAGCAATGCGTTACTACATGCCTACAAGGTCAAAATTGCTTCAATCGTACGGTTGGTGTTGCATTCAAGGGCCCTGTTTTGACGTCTTTGGTACACCATCCTGCATCGCCATGCAGCCGCGAGCAGCCAGTCTGGTTAGGGCTTTATAAATTGCTGTGCTCCGCCATTTCAAAAACCAATGTTGTTGACCGAGTGAGCGTATCGAGCGAGGTCGACTACTCGACTGAAGTTGGATTTTGCATGCATTAAAATATTATTTCCTAACTGTATGGATTAAACTAATGTATTATAGCATTTCTCGTTTGGCCCAGTAATTGTTACCTGTAACAATCAATAACATTATTTTATTATACGTTTTAAATTCCGGCATGTCAGTTGGGGCAGCCACCTCCACCAAGATGGCTGATCACGGTTAGTCCATAGGTAACGGAAAGCATTTCTTCAGTAAGGAGAAACGTTTTCCGTTGCTGTAGCAACTAGTGGCCATATTGGTGGAGGTGGTTGCCGCAACTGACAAGCCGAAATTTCTCAAACCTGGTAATGGGCCACCAACATCAACAATCACGTTTGTTAAATCTAGAGTAATTCATTGTCAAGAAGGTGTGTTAATAACTCTATCCTTATAAACTAAACAATGTTACTTTTATTATTCACCTCGTATTGTGTTGTTTCGGGTTGCATGCACACGTAAGTAAAGGTACCCTGATACCAGCAAGCAACAATTAAATTACCCTGATGGTTAGGGCGTCAGCCTACTGATCTGAAGGTTGTGAGATCGAATCCCGTCCAAGCAGCGAAAATGCGGTATTAGCTTAAGACAAATAAAATGTATAGAGCAGCGTCATGTGACGTCATATTGGCTACTAGAGGGATAGCTGCAAGGGGCACTAGATTAAAATGGAGGGTTAAACAACGGCACTTCTATTCAAGGCAGTGCTTTGAGAGCGGATTTCTTAGGCTTAAAAACCCGCTGTTTTCTCCAATCCCTTCTGCTGCTAGGTTGTAGTTGGAAAATAAAGATTCCACTTGCTTAAAAATGTCAGCAACTGCCAACAAATGGACAAAAATCGCGCCTTATAGGCCTAAGAAATCCACTCTTGTCTTCAGTAAGACGCCCTTCTTTTCCCCCTCCAGTGACCCTTGCAGCTATCCCAGTTACTGGCCCCAGCATAGAGCTATATACAATAATACAACGTTGTATCACTGCCCTATAGTTAAAACTAGGCAGGTATAACTTAAGTGTTCATGATATACAACCATATACTTCGTATGTGGTTTTAAGGTTATAAAATATCGAAATTACGTTTACAAGTAAGTAATTTTATTTTGCTCAAAGAAGAATAAAAACGAAAAACCTTTCCTATAGGCAAACCGTCCACCTGCCTGGTTAACAAAACGGTTTTTCTATGCTCTTCCACGCTTTTCTGCAAACAGCACTGGTGGAGCAAAAATAGTCGAATAAAAGGGAAAATGAGTTAATTCAGACAATGCTGTCCTGGGATGCCCTGGGATACAAGGACTGAGTAAAATCGGCTGCTCTCTTGCATCCTATTGCGTAGCAAAGTGTTTCACAGTGAAACTATCGACCCTGCCTGATGAAATTCGGGCAAGGAAACTGGTTTCACCTTAACAAAATGGCTTTTCCATACTTTTCTACAAACAGCACTGGCGGTGCAAAAAGGAGTCAAATTAATTATAAATTGAGTGTTAATGATACACATCACTTTCTTATGTGAACTAAGGTTATAAAAATATTGAAATTACGTTTTCGATAGGTAAGTGATTTTTATTATTCAGGCGCGCTGCCCTGGGATACAAAAGGCATTGCATAATTGCGTGGGAGCCAGCTAATCCGGCGTAAATTTGACCATGCTCTGAAAGCTATCTGTTTATTTCGACAGTACTGTCCGGGATGCCCAGGGATAGAAAATGTCCTGGATACGTAAACGCACTAGGCTTTCCTGGGAACCAGCTAGTTTGCCGGAGTCTTACGCCAGGTAATTGTAGTCTAAAGTAAAATTTAAAAAGTAATAATAGAGGAGAGGGAATTTGTAAATAATAATAATAATAATAACATTAACAAAGAAGAATAACACCGAGGAAAAAAAATCGAAACATCTTCAAATGATTCCATACACAGTTTTCGCATAATGTCACGTGGCATTTTGCAAGCCGGAAATGATACACGAACGGTGCATCCAATTTCGAAAAGAAACAGAACACCCAAATAACAGTAATCATTCAGAGATCTAAGTTTAGAATATGTGGAAGAGAACGACTTTACCGTCGACGAGAGTGTGGGTTGAGTCTCAAACAGGACGTTTCAGACGTAACGGGTGCAGAGGAGGACTAAAGCAAGACAGGAGGGGCGTGTGATGCTGCGAACGCTTTCTAAAACCATCCGAGTCAGAGGTATTAGTCGCAACTACCGCCTGGGTAGTTATTTTTTGGGGTCATCTTTTTCACAATAAAAATGTTAACATTAAAAAAGATGGGAATTTCAACAAATTGTGGGCGTCATACAGCCGCTATATTGGATGATTTTCCAACATGACGGCTGCATGAAGTCCACAATTTGTGGCAGCTCCCATTCTCAATGTTTTCACGTTTTTATCGTGAACAAGCCCCAAATACCGGGCCGAAAATTAGGTATTTGTTGCCAAATCCATTTTCTTGCGAGTTTTCTTGTCAGTCAGAAGGTATACCTCTATCACTGACTACTGCAACTCACAAATTAATTTGTGAAGACAATTGCGTTTAGGCCACGCTTCACAAAAGAGCATTCATCAAAGTTTAACTTTTTTTCAATTTTGTTGAAGGGGAGGGGGCGCCCGGGGCGGCCGCCCCTTTCGCCCTCTCTTGCTCCGGCACTGCCTCTGACAAGGCTTCGTCTTCGTGCTGTTTCGAAGGCAAAGCGTTAAGCACCGGTGCACACGTGCGGTACCGCATTTGCGGTCGACGCTGCGGTACCGCATTTGCGGTTTGGTTTACGTGACATCATCTGTTGGGTACTGCCGCTCGTGCGGTCGTTTTGCACCGCAATTCCCCCCCGTCAACGCAGCGGTACCGCAGCGTTAAAAAAAACACAATTGCGTCTCTGAGTGCCTTGGGTGACTCGAGCAGTGCACACGTCCGCCGTTTACCGCAAAAGTATTACCGAAAATGGCGTCAAATTTCGAAGAAATAGACATGGAATTGTTTATTGGGGGAGTAACGAACTATCATGAAATATGAAATTTTGCTGCAGAAATGATTGAAGACTCATTGGGAAGTAATTAAAGAACTTATCCGAATTTTTTAGTTAATGTGCAAGGGATGTATAACATTTCCCCCTGGTACGTCTTAAATTAGTACATCAATGTACCAAAACTCGTCGCATTGGTTTTAAAATATATTTTTTGTTCACGAGGTAGGCGAAAAAAAGCAATATCGTCTCATTGGTTTCAAACTATGATTTTTTGTACACGAGTTCAGGGAACCGAACGCGCACAAACGTCACGGAAGCGGCACCGCAGCGTCAACGCGCGTTAATAAAACGCACGTGTGCATTGATTGCAGCGTAGCTGCGCGTTCAAAAAACGCACGTGTGCACCGGCGTTAGTAGCCGCAGATACCGCTAGGTGTCCTCGTACGCTAGGAAGAGGGAAGATGCGGTATTTATTTAACTTTTGAATCTGTCATAAACCTCAATGAACATCACAGCTCATCAAAGTTGTTCTTAAACACGCGGCCAATATTTCCATCCCTCAGGGTGGCATCACTGCTGAGGCATCGGACTCATCGGATTTTCGAAGCGGATTTTCCGCTGAATACAGCAAAATAATAATAATAATAATAATAATAAGTTTGTTGCAAACGCAACCGGAATGGCAAGGACCTGGTGGTCACTAACTGCCATCCGAAGTTAAAACAAAAAATTAAAAATTAAAAAAGTTTAAGAGTTCAAAAGTTTAAAACGAAAACGATGGCCGGGCTGCAGAGGAAGGGTTGATGGTGTTGGGTTGGGGTCACGAATGCCTTACCACCAAGGTTAGACCTACCAGGGACACAATGGTCCCCAATGGCGTCGCCAAACGTGAGGGACAAGTGAGGGGGAAAGCCGTATCATCGTCAATGTTTCTTACATTAAAAAAAAAAATGCATCGCAGTTTAAAGCTTGGGCTAAACCAATTGACAATCTTAATCAAGATTGAAAAAAATATAAAAAATCACAATAATAAAGCTATGGCCACCAGGAAAGACATGACCAGGAAAAATCGGCATTAACACCATTCCAACATATGGTGGACATGCAATTTTAATTGGCGAGTAATTTATGCAAACACGAATTAACAAATGAATAATGTTGTCGTCACATTGATATTCCCCATTATCCCATAGTTGCATGAATTAATTTCTCATACACTTTTTTTTAAAGTAATTTTTGGGACAGTCCCGGGATTCGAACCAGCATTCACTTTGTGTGGAACAGGAACGGATCCAGGATGAAATTTTAGGAGGGGCGATTTCTCATCGGCTATAGGGGTCGAAAACATAATTTTCTAATCGCGGTCCCACTTTACAAATTTTAGGGAACGGCCGGGGGAGGGGGGTGAGACGAAAGCAAGACGCACTCTCTTTTTTTTCACGTTTTTTTTCTACTGTTTCATACCCACCAATTTCCTGTTTAAACTAACACTTGCAGGCATAATAAATTCGTCTTATTCGTGGAGATTTCTCGTTCCATTACTTTTTCACTTGTTTGGATTCTTCATGTCGTGGACTTTTGCTTTCGAGCTATTCTGCTTTCTTAAAAATTGAGAATTATTTCCGAAACACTAGGGAAAAGAACCAACATTTTTACAGGTGTTTTACGTTGGTTTCCTCCTTTTATTTCGCTTTTGTCGACTTTCATTTTGCTTTCGTACATTTTCGTATTGCGCGTACACTGGACGAAAGCAGAATTGAATGTGGACGGAACCAAGAAAAAAGGACGAAACCAAAGTAAAAAAAAATCTGTAATTTTCATGCCTTTGGAAGTGTGCCTCTGTTTATACAGGAAATCATAATACATTTATGTAGTTAGGCCATGCAAAGTAAAAAAAAAAAATGGTTTTCAGGCTCTCCCGCATCGAGTTTTTTGCAAGAAATAAAAATAATTGACGCGGCATTTATTAGTGACTTAGCAAAGTCAACATTAGTCTGATCACTACTGTTGTATCAATGCTACGTAATCCGCCGCACCATCTAAAAAGCTTCGCATCAAATTTTTTTTGTGGGGTTTCTGAAATCCGATCTATGCTTGCTGTGAATAAAAATTTCCGAAAAATGACTTTTTAAATGCTGTGTTGAAGCAATCTGACCATTTTTTTTTAAATTCAGTATGAAAATGGCACTTTTTTTTTTGCTATAAAATGTGTTAAAAAAATATTTTTAAAAAACGTCATCTCTCATCAGTTTTCAACTTTCTGTGCCCGAGAACCAATTTTTTAACTTCGCATGACCTTAGTGAAGATGATTTTAAACAAAGACACTGCATTATCAGCTCGTGTGTCTGATACGGTTTCAGACGAGGGCGATCGCTCCCACCGACCCCCTCTGGATCCGCGCCTGGTTTGGAGACAAGGATGCTGACTACTGGGCTGTTAAAGTTCGCTTTGCTCGGGGTTCCGTCACAAGTCTTGCTTTTTTCATCTTTCATTTTTTTTTTGTAGGCGTTTGCTGTCAATGGCGTCTGTTTTCCATGCGTTTGTGAGTTTAGGTTTTCGTTCTGTTTCATGTGCGTGTACAGGGTGTCAAACAATGATACCCCCCCCCCCCCCCCGCTCCCCAGAGTAAACTACGCACGATAGGAGAAAAACGAAATTTCCGACACGCAGCACATTTTATTACGGGTTTGCACTCACAAGCTCAGTTATCAGTGTTCACTCCATTGGCGTCACGAACAGATTGAAGACGAGCAGGATGGGAAGACAGAAGTGACTCAAAAAAACTCCGTGTTTCCTTGGTAATGAAGAGTGGCCCTCATGCTCCGGATGTGAATGTGTGTGAAAACTTTGGATCCACCTTGAAGGACAATGCTGAAAAAAGGGATTCCGTCTGAACCTCTAGCAACTCGATTTAGTCGTACTAAGATGGAGGAGCACGTCGACGCTGTGCTTCGGGAAATAGATTTTAACACGGAGCTTTACGAGTCACTTTTGCCTTCCTACCCTGCTCAGTCTTCAATCTGTTGGTGACGCCAATGGAGCGAACACTGAATATTGATCTTGTGAGTGTAAACCCCCAGTAAAATTGCTACCAATCGGTACTTTCTCATTTTTTTCCTATCATGCTTTGTTTCCGCTGGGGGGGGGGGGGGGGGGGGGGACGCGCTTATCATTGTTTGGCACCCCTTATACATATAGGGTGGGGCAGAAAGGAAGGGCCACCCATGGCAATCAATGATGGTTAATGTTAGGATAATGAAACTTCCCCGTTAGGCGAACGGGGGGGGGGGGGACAACTAACCATGAATCGATCACTGACCTTGACGGATATTTTCAAGGTCATCGTGATGCTAACTTTTTAATCATGCTTCGTAGAACCTCAGTTTAAATTAGAAACTTGTAGACATTGGCAAGGCATGGCCATTGCAAAAAACCGAACGAAATTCGGTACGCTGGTTTAGGAGTTACGAAAATTGCAAGCATCATTTTGTTGTGCTGACCGAGTGGCTTTCCTGCCAAACAGTGAGTGTAAAATTAAGTCCAGTGGTCCTATAGCGTGGTCCAGTGGTCCTATAGTGGTGTTATAGCGCAACACAATCTGCTACATTACACGTATAAACAGAATGGTGCTGCAAACTACAGCATCTTATGCAAGTTGGCATAGTTTGGTAGTCACCGTGGTCGTCTAGAAAATGAAACTAAGGTTGTTCCTCCCTCAGGTTAACATTTCTGATTTTGTTTCAGAGCTGATCACGGTTAATGAATTATGCCAATTTGCGTATGCTGCCAACACCATTATCTACCAATACAATGCATGGTGTACGAAAGAGCCTGACAGAACTGTTTGGCAGGAAAGCCACTCAGCCAGAACAACAGAATGATGCTTGTAATTCCCGTAACTCCTAAACTAACGTACCAAATAACGTTCTGTTTTTTTGCAACTTTATCTTCGAACTTGCTTCTTTCGTGCATTTAAGTTTCCTGGTCATGAATTTTAGCCAAATCAAAACAAAAGTGCGAACGTCCAAACAGATACACAAAATCAAAATTCGATAGAGTATTCGACCTCGCTCGCTTCGCTCGATCGGCCAATGAGTGTTCGGTTGTTTCTTCGTGTTTAGTTGTCTTTAAAAAAAAAAAGACCTATTGTAATAATAATACAGGGTTCGATTCCCCGCTCAGGCAGTCCAACGTATAAATCCAAAAGGATACGTAAACTAGTCTGCATCCGTATCGTTATGTCGGTGTCGTATATTTGTCGGAGCCCGTAGCCGTAAACCTTTTTTTTTTGTAGAGTAACATGGTTTCAAGTTAGTGACTATAAGTTCCACCCCAGCTCGTAATTCCATATTGAAGATACGAGTGCACCAACGCAAAATAGTATTGTCTTATTTTGCGAGTCGCTACGTAAACCCGCCCGTATTTTTCCATTTTCTCAATACCATTTAGTAATTAATGTTATTATGTGAAATGAGTCCAACGGATATCAATGCCGAGTTAATCATCATGAGGGGGTACACCGTCGTTTTTTCCCATTCTTTTTTTTTTTCCTTCCGCCGGATATTTCTTTTTGATTTAATTAACGTAAATGAAGTAGGGAGTCGATATTACGTCTGTAATAAGAGTGTTTTTAGTGAAATTAATTCTGGCCCGCTTTTTTGTTTGTTTGTTTGTTTGTTTCGGCGTGGAGGAGGGAAGGAATGGTCTCTTTGCTTTGAGAGTAAAATTCGGTCGCATACAGGGTGTCCCGGAAATATACTGACAAACACTTTAGGTGGTTATACGGGACAAGGCAACAAGCAACATTAGCACGACCGGCAGGCAGTGCTTATTAGAGTTCGTTTGCGCACGAGAATTTTCAAAAACTGGACCGGAGGCGGAGGAGCGGCTAACAATATCAAAATGTTACAATACTACAACATGTAACAATGGTGCAACAAATACGAGGGGCGCAGAAGATCGGATTATAACTCACTCGAACAAAATGCAACGATGCTCGGGCGCGGGGAAAGTAACATTGTCGTGGTATCTTCTTAATTACCGTTTTAACTCGTTGCCGAGAACCAAAATGAAATCGTCTTGATTTTCGCTTAAATCTTTCAGTTTTAAAACCTAGGGCGTGAAGTCTTTAATTTTGAGGCCTGTGTCCTCAAAATAAGGTGGCCGACATGACTGAATGGCTTATTTTCTTCTTCAATGCGGGCTTCGGGAAGCCAGTTGAATTGTTTCTGCGATTGTTTGCATGGTACTGCATCTGCCTGCAACAATACAGAATCCACTATCCATCGAACCGATACATGCTAGTGTGTTGCCATCAAAGAATGAACTTAAAACAAAGTTTGGGCAGAACCTCAACAGAAATACGCATTTCTAATGTTCCGTTTTTTCGCAAACAAAATTGGGTGGGCAGTGGACATACCATACACAACATAGACAAAATCGTACCACTTTCACTAAAAAGGACGCGAAAAAAGCCAACAAATTAACTGAACAAAAAACGGCTTTGCCGCTTAGAAAAAAAACATTGAAGCTCTTATCCCCATACTCACAGCCGTGAAGGTAGACGAATAAAAACGGATTAGAGTTCACTCGAACGCAACGAACTATAATTTGAACTCCAATTCCAGGGAATAATGACTGTGACATGCCAGCCACCATGCACACGTAAACAAACATGTACATACATCACTAATCAATCAAACAAAACGTTTGAATATTAAAAAAAAATACCCCCCCCCCATGAACTAGAACTAAAACAGAAACCATCAAACTCAAGCAAAAAAACTGCCTAACTAGGAGTCTGCTTTTTTCAGAAATTATAAATGCACACAAAATACAGACATAGCCACTCACACGAAACACACTTAAAATATAAAACAACTAACACAGACAAATATAAAAAAAAACCTGTATGATACACAAATTAAGCACACATACACACGCACACACACATCAAACATTTCAAACACAAACTGCGTTCACTTACTGACATAACAATTACATGAAAACAGTCATTATTCCCTGGAATTGGAGTTCAAATTATAGTTCGTTGCGTTCGACTGACCTCTAATCCGTTTTTATTCGTGTTCCTTCACGGCTGTGAGTACGGGGATACGAGCTCTAATGTTTTTGTTTATACGGCGAAGCCGTTTTTTGTTCAGTTAATTTGGTAATAAACCCATGTCCGCAAATGAACTGTTTCCGAGATACAGGGTATGAACGCTTGTATTGTTAATGTAACAATGACAAAAATATCAGAGACGCCGAAACACATCAAGACACAATTTGGTACACGTTCACAGCGGTTTAGGTGCTGTACAATGGTGCAGTATCAAGCCCATTATGTTCGTCTGAAGGGGAACATGGACCCGGGGGGAAGGGGGTGCAAATAAATGTGACTAATCCTTATTTCCCATCAACTCATCTCAAATTGGAACAGATCTCCAATTGTCACAGGGGATGCATTTTGTTTAAAGTATACGTTTTGTTTCCTTTATCCTACAGAAGAACCTCCAACCTGTACAAGAGTGTGGGATACTGGGGTTGGGGGGGCCCCCCCCCCATGTGCCCTTTCAGACGAACATAATGGGTTTGATACTGCACCATTACACAGCACCTAAACTGCTGTGAACGTATACCAAATTGTGTCTTGATGTGTTTCGGCGTCTGTGATAATTTTGTCATTGTTGCATTAACAATGCAAACCTTCACACCCTATATCTCGGTAGCAGTTCATTTTTTGCGGACATGGGTTTATTAGCAAAATGTTGTTTGTCTCCTTGTCCCGTATAACGACCTAAGGTTTGTCAGTATATTTCCGGAACATCCTGTATATGCAGCAGCAGGGGGTGGAATTTTTTGTTGGCTGGAAAGCCGTCATCTTGTTTCTGCATGCGAGCTAGCACGTATTTTGTTGCAGCGTGGATGCGACTATAGCACTTTTCTAAACCAGGAAAAGAGACACGTCCAATGCATGCATGCAGCACTGAAAATTGCAGCTGAATTGTGGAGAAAAGAAACAGCCATTTAGGGAAGAGCTTTAACATTATGAGGATAATAAACGTACGGTGAGTACTGAGAATGACTATTGGTTTCAAGTTCAGAACCCAATTCTAATGTGTTCCTTACTCCTTGGTTAGGACGCTACGCATAAAGCACCCCACCCCATATTTATGCATCTGCGTCAAGCTTTAGGCCTAAAAGTGCCTTTTCACCGAAAGACAGACTGCGTTCATGTAGCGCCGTCTGCCATTATTCAGTTCTGCGTAGCCCAACGAGCGAAGGAATGCACAAAGAAACTTCTTTTTTTTTTTTACACAACAAAGAAACCACGTACCTCCTTAATTACTGAGTGTACAGTTGGTGCATCCATGTGCACCAGAGAGCAAGCGGTCAAGGTTAACGATAACACTGTCACTATAGACGTCGCCCATCTAGCGGTTCGAAATCTGCGTTTCAAAACAGTAGTTAGCTGGAAAAAAGCGGCCGTGATATTCGTTAGGCTTAACTTTACCGCATGCTTCTGTCGCGGACTAATTTGGGACTCCGTACGTGACGATACCGATACCAGGCTTCTGACCGATACCGATGCCGATCACCAACCACTACACACGACCGGGCCCACTCCTCCTCTTCTCCACGCATCATGTCAAAATAAACTATTGCTATGTATAAAATAAAAACTCCGTTTACACCTACCAATTGCAACTAAGACAATTATTGCCTAACATGTACCATACTCCACAGCAGAACATGAACTAACCCAATAATTACTAACGCCAGAATGCCAGGGCTCCCAGTCCTCCTACATTTCCTATTTTTTCCTTAGGATTTCTATAAATCTTCTATAAATCTTAAACTGCTCCTATATTTAAAAAGACATAAATCGCTGGAAATAATATTAAGGAAAATTCGAACAGCGAAAATTATACACTCAGGGGTCGCAGCCAACCTATAAAAACCTATAAAACCTATAAAAGCCTATATTTTAATTTTGGCTCTACAGTTTTGCCAAAATAACCTATAAAACCTATAATAGCCAATATTTTTAAAAGCTGGTTCTGGAGCGATGTGTTTTGGAATTGCAATTTCATCATTTTAGTTATTAAACGCTATCGGTCGACTGACTACATCCTGTCAGGTTACCTTTTCGTTGAGTCGGAGCGCATAAAACTGAAAACTTAGTTATCGGCAAGGTACTCTTTAAAACCACACACACCCAGGAAAAAGTAATTGAGGAGTCGCCGCACAAGAAAAAAATTAAATCACTACTTATTATCATTAGGATTATTTTATAATTACAGTCGTAGTTTAATAATACCTCCTGATGTAATCCTGTTTTGCAGTATGACGGCATTACGGTTATTCAAACATATTCCTGGTAGCGGTGCACCTTTCAGATATCAACTACAAGCGTGTCTTGTTTGCTCCGTGTAGTCAAAGAAGAACGATAATTTTGGTAATTTTTCTAGTCGTGCCATCTTTGCGTGTAGTAGGTATCTTGGCAAAAATGATCATTTTGAAGAATTCATGGTTTTCCATGCAATTTTGAATAATTTTAAGATAGTTTCAATTGATTAGTGATTTTGTAGGCTCCCAGTGAGAATTGTTACATTAAAAAAGCTTATTCGAGCGTGAGCACTTGATTTTGGCCCTTTTGTGTTTCATGCTGCAGTGATTCACGTTAAGGGACTGGGTTTTTTTTTTAATATTAAAATTGAGTTTACTTGCTGGTTGACGCTACAACGGTAATGTAAACACATAGGATTTTTTGGGAAGTCCTATAACCACAATTTTTTTTTTGTTAGTGCGAGGCTACATGGAAAGGGGGAGGGGGAGGTAAAGCTGGGAACCCTCTACAACTTGATAGCTGATTTAAAAATAGGTCTACGTAACCCTTTTGTTTCATTATTTCCATTGTACTAGTAGATACAAGTTATCTTATGCAAGCCTGAGGGCACGTTTACGCAACCACTCGCTTTTGCATTCTCGCAGCTAGAAGCTAGAAATTACCTCAAATTCCAACATGGCGGCGGTTTTATGTCTGCCGCCTCGCAACGAAAACAGCAAATAACGTGAGTTCAGAAGCGTTTGGGAAAATTGTTTCGTCATGAGGAATTCTTTATACTATTGGCACGGATTATAAGACTGCAAGTATTTACTCACACGATGTCGGATTTAGCTAATCCATTTAGCATTGTTACCATGGCAATGTCACCTTTGCCATCGTGATTGAGTTCTAGCTGCGAGAATGCAAAGGCGAGTCGTTGCGTAAACGCCCCCTGACGTTTCATTAAAGAGCCAATCGTGCAGCCCTTTGGGGGTGGATCATTATTTGCGGGGGGCAAGGCAGGCTTAGGAGATAAATGATAGGAGGGCTTTGTAGATTTTTCAGTCTTTCCAGTAAGGAGGGGCGTGGACGGCTAACACCTTTTTTAGCCCTGTAAAGGTAGGATCACGAGTAAAAATAACCACTGATCAAACTGGGGAAAAATACATTTCTGAACTTCAAAGTTGTCACTTTCAGCAGTCATCCTTTCTAAAAACATTTTGGTTTTTTTCCCCCCCCCCCCCTTAATGTAAGTATTACTTTTCCACAATAAAAAGAAAGAATTAGATTACAAATTTTATTACCATTTCTTGCCACTAGTTGACTTTGTTAGCAGTGTTGTAAATCATTTAATTTGTAATTTTTTCCTAAAAAGATATTTGATAGAAAAAAAGGCAAAAGGTAAATCTCAACTTCATTCGTTGTATTGTATCAAATTCAAAGGATTTTAAGTATTCTTTCTGTATTTACGAGAGTTGGTAAATATGTAGGTTTATCTGCTGGCTTATGTACATCATTAATAATATACTATGTGCGTGCGTAGTCCTCTACTCCTCTTGAACTAAAGCACCTACAAGATGAGAGAACCAC
>JAHWFP010184784.1:0-11067 GCA_023313725.1 Lithobius niger | reverse complement strand
TTTAATAAACAAAAGTAAAGCACCTAATTTGCCCTTTAAGTGCTGAATGAAATAAACGTACAAAAAACCTATAAAAGCCTATATATTTGCAGAAAAATAACCTTTAAAAACCTATATTTTAAATTTTACAACCTAACCTATATTTTTAAATCTGAGGTCTGCGAGGCCTGTACACTAGAAATAACGTAGTTCAGTAAGCCACCTTTATGCACTTACGTTTCGTTGGAGTGGCATGACCCTGATTCGAACCGGCTACCCAGATCACTTGCATAGCGCCTAAATCGCTATGGCCACTTCCTCCACTAGCATAAAGATAACTCACTGAAATCGTTATTAAGGTCACAACCGCGAACCCGTTTATTTCTCCTTTATTGAGCCTTATGATTGTATGATTTGTCTTCCCTCTCCATTTTGTATGGCCGAGCAAATTTCGGTCGAATGGAGTCCTGGTCACGGTTGTGACCTTAATAACGGGTTCAATGAGTTATCTTTATGCCAGTGGAGGAAGTGGCCATAGCGATTAAGGTGATATGCAAGTGATCTGGGGGCGAACTGGGTAGCCGGTTCGAATCCGGGTCATGCCATTCCGACGAAACGTAAGTACATAAAGGTGGCTTACTGAACTACGGTATTTCTAGTGTATAATTTTCGCTGCTGGCTAATTTCCAATTTTATGCTCCTATATTTCCTGTATTTTGCTGTCCTCAACTAAAATATTACCACGTTTGGGGCGTGTTTCCTTTCTACGCTAATTATTTGGATCCTAATGGTGGCCGCACACCAAAAGCAAAAAAACATCGCGAAACGTAGCATCTGGTGGAGAGACCCCCAACAGCCGAAACTAAAAGGCGCTTCGCTTTGTTGGCGTAAGACGCCTAACGACGCCTAAAAAAGACGTCTCGCGACAACGTCGGATCCGGTGTGTGGCGCTCAGCTCATTCCTATGGTTTTGGAGACGTCCGCAGCATGCTGAGACAGGTTTCGGCAAAATGTCCTGTCGTCCGACGTTTTGCCGGTTTTGGTGTGCGGCCACCCTAAAAGGAGAACGTCTGGGTGGCCGCACACCAAAATGAGCTGAGCGCCACACACCGGATGCGACTTCGACGCGAGACGTCTTTAGGCGTCTCACGACAACAAAGCGAAGCACCTTCTAGTTTCGTCTGTTGGGGGGGTGGGGGGTCTCTCCACCAGATGCGACGTTTCGTGACGTTTTGTCGATTTTGGTGTGCGTCCACCCTAAATCTTCCCCTTCCGTGGCGTTGCAGCATGAAACGAAAACTGAACGTCGATTGGTCGAGCGGCCAAACACGGTCAAGTAAAGCATGTACCGACCGTGTATGAATACTCAAGTGTTTTATTTTTTATTTTTCCCATTACATTTATGACAACCAACAATTTAGTTGTCCTATAGGGCAGTGACACAACATAGTATTATTGTGTATAACTCTGTGGTGGAGCCAGTAACAGGGTTAGCCGCAAAGGGAACTGGAGGGCGAAAAGAAGGTCGTCTTACTGAAGCCAATGCTATCAGACTGGATTTCTTAAGCCTATAACGCGCGATTTTTGTTGTTGGAGAAAACAACGTTCCTTTAAGCTTAAGAAATCCGCTCTCAAAGCACTGTCTTGACTAGAAGTGCCGTTTTTTCCCGTTACATTTTAATCTAGTGCATCTTGTAGCTATTACCTCCAAATGGTGTCTCGTAGCCGATGTGAAGTCACTTGACGCTGCTCTATAGTACAATACGACACTCTCCCAGTACTTCTAGGCTAATAATTACTATAAACCTACTACGAATTTTCTTTTGATTTCCTTATAAAGCTTCTAGTTTTTAACAAGGAATTCCTATATTTCCCATTTTTTTTCCATTGAAGTCGGCTGGGAGCCCTGGAACTGGTCACAGCAAGAAAGAAAGACATGACACATTATTGCTGTCTGCAACCAAATCCAACAATCGTCTTTCAATGTGAACACCGGTAAACGCAAAAAGAATGACAATCATTAAAATAGTACTGCAAACACACCGAGCTATATTTATGATAGAAAAACGAACGCTTATCACTGACAGACAGACTTGGTTATCTGTTCATGTGTACCATTCAACAGTAATCAATAATATCACAACGTCAGCATGTTTCAGTATTGGTTATCAGCCATCTTTCCGAGGAGTGAAATAAAACAATGTCGAGGTCCTGCAGGGCCGAGCCATTGTTGTATCTCTTCGAGGAAAGGGGCTGATGACCTATTTATCGCCCAATTTCACGATCTCAGTCCGACAACAATAGTACAGCACACACACCACAAAGGACGAATCGTGCCGACGTTCTTTTGCTCAGAAAGGTCGACAATGCTACAAAAATGTTATTGCGCAATGGCTGTTTGCTGTGACGTCACCATGAGTTATCTGATTGGACTAGCCCAATCACGTGATGTGCACGTCACAGCAAACAGCCATTGCGCGTGGTATAGTGAAAAGTTCTGTGCTCTTGTTTATTGATTGTAACTCGATTCCGAAGTGCACCATCACCATTCATACCGTGGCGGGAAACTCAACGACGAGCAGCCCCTTCAGACAATTTCTCTAAAAAATATTTTTTTGCATTTGTTTGAAGGGGCTATTCGGCGTTGAGTTTCCACGGTACTGAATCGTAAAATAACCTTAGTTCAGTGTCATAATGTTTTCGTGCTACAAGAAAAAATAAATAACAAAACGAAAGCATTTTTTCTTGCTTAAGCAAAACAAGCACATCACGGCGCTGTTCTTAATTTTAACCGAGACTGTAACGTCCTTTTTAACATCTGGAGCAAGCATGATGTTCTTTAATTCATAAGCAAGGCGTGATATCCAGGCGTGATATCGAAGAGCAGGCGTGATATCCGATGTCACTCCTCCTTTTGCATCTCACTCCTAAACCATTGTTGCAATATCGTCGTGTTCCATTGTTACAGGAGGACTGAGATCGTGAAATTTGGTGATAAGTTTAAATATGTGATGAGGGTGTGTTTTAAAAATAATAAAGAGGTATATATGCGAAAACTTACTTCAGGGCACGTTGGGGCCAAAGGATTAATGCGCCATATAAACTGGCAGTTTCCTGTCAATAATAGTCTATTGTCAGCTTTTCAAGAAGCAAATTGGTCTTATTCCAATCGTGAACAGTCAGGTTCACTAGGCTCTCTTCCCTGCGGATATTCACATTTTATCTAGACACACGCTAGTGTGTCGCCACCAAGTAACAGTAGATCATCCCATTGTAGACATCCGATTGTTAAAAATTGATTGTTAATGATAAAAAGGCGGCTCACTAGCAGACATGTTAACTGTAAGCAACTCAAAGCATATTTTGGCATGTTGAGGATAAATCCCAATGCGACAGAAATGTTTCAAATTGTGGAAAATGTAAGGGGAAGGGTCAGAGATTAAGAAAAACTAAAATTTAAAGGATGAGTGTCCACCAATCATAGAGAAAAAGATGCGTCAATAACGTTGTTTTTATGCTACTGTCTAGTTAGCTAGCTAGCTAATAAGATTTTTCCCATGTTAAATCCCATAGACTTTTTCCTCATGGCTAGCGCAAAATTGCGAAGGCCTACGTACCTGAATTTTTGCACACGGATGCTTGGTGATCTGAGGATGGTCCTTTTGTTGGTTTGGGGGTTGTAGGGGTCAGAACAAATGCGTGGGAGGGTTTTGAAATTTGCCACCGGCGAATTTAAATTTCGTTTCTTTTCCAAGTTGCAACCAAAGATTTTAAGCAACAATGGCTTGAACAATCAAGACTGGTGCTTAGATTTATTGTAAAAGCCTGAACGAACTAAAACTGAACTGTAACGAAGGACAAAATAAAGAAACATTAACGTTGCCGTGGATTGCATAAGAATAAAGGGATGCACGTTAGCTGATGGTTACGCAACAATACGAGCATACACGAGCTAATCGTTTTTTTTTGTTAATAACCACCAAAAAAATGCTTCGCGTTCTGCTGTTTTAGTAACAGCTACCTTCGGGGGTTTCTGCTTGACTAAATGTGAACTAAATCTTGAAAAATTAAGGGGAAGTTGCAGGGATAAACAAAACAACTGAAGGGGATGCGCTGATTGAGTGAGCGAAGCGAACGAAATCAGCGATTGTTAGTCAGTGTGTGCAAAAATGAGATTGAAGCATCCTAAACAGACGGTGTAACCTTATGTACGTTCACAGTCCTATGAAAGTTGTGATATCCACCCAAAACCAAAACTGGTAGAAAAACCCGCCAAGTTTCCAAAAACGGTCGGCCTTTGAAGGTAGTGATATCATTCCACCAGGAAAAGGCCGCCAAGGTTAATCCTATTAGCCAAGTTTATCGCACCGAATAATACTTTGGACGTTAAATGAAAACTTGAAGATTGCTACCGCTAGTAGCAATCTTCTAGTTTTCATTTAACTTTCGAACTTTTACTAGGTGCGATTAACTTGGCTAATAGGATTAACCTTGGCGGCCTTTCCCTGGTGGAATGATATCACTACTTTCAAAGGCCGACCGTTTTTGGAAACTTGGCGGGTTTTTCTACCAGTTTTGGTTTTGGGTGGATTAAATCTCACTACAGAGCAGGAGGAGCTACTACTATAATATTTAAAGTCAGAAGTCGTAAAGTTAAACAACTGTGAGCCGATGCTCCTAGTCTCAGACATCAGGCATCGATCTTTTGAGCTCCGAGATGACATCTGCTGGAGCACGGAGGAGTTAACCAAGCTACATTGTGACAGTAAGGAAAAGACTGGCTCTGCAATTAAGGTATAACTTTGAGCCATTGGGGTATTTTGAGTACTAAACAGTAATACATAACGAACTACTACAGAATCGTATATCTGAATCATTACTTGTCTGAAGGAAATAACGTTAAAGATTAACGAGTAAACCCTAGTAAAGGTTGATCCACCCAAAATCAAAACTGGTAGAAAAACCCGCCAAGCTTCCAAAAACGATCAGCAGTTGAAGGTAGTGATATCATTCAACGAAGGAAAAGCCGCCAAGGTCAATCCTATTAGCCAAGTTAATCGCACCGACTAATAGTTCGAAAGTTAAATGAAAACTTGAATATTGCTACTTGCTGTAGCAATCTTCAAGTTTTTATTTAACGTCCAAAGTGTTATTGGGTGCGATTAACTTGGCTAATAGGATTGACCTTGGCGGCCTTTCCTTGGTTGAATGATATCACTACCTTCAAAGGCCGATCTTTTTTAGAAACTTGGCGGGTTTTTCTACCAGTTTTGGTTTTGGGTGGATATCACAACTTTCATAGGACTGTGAACGTACACAAGGGTACACCGTGATATCTTCATCTGTAGCTTTTTCCTAGAGGAATAATTTTTCTATAAATTTTCACATTTCTAATTTTCAAATTTACCATTTCCAATTAGCCGTTAGATTAGCCAAATTGCCACGGCTTAGTTTATTGTATGACCACTCTTCACTTGCTTAAGTTGCTTCAATCCCATTTTGGGACACACTGGCTAACAATCGCTGATTTCGTTCGCTTCGCTCACTCAATCAGCGCATCCCCTTCAGTTGTTTTATTTATCCCTACACCTTCCCCTTAACTTTTCAAGATTTCATTGACATACAGTCATACAGAAACCCCCGAAGGTCGCTGTTTACTAAAAGAGCATTTTTGGGTTATTAACAAAAACCCCGTTAGCTCGTGGATGCTCGTATTGTTGCGTAACCATCATCTAACGTGCATCCTTTTATTCTTACGCAACCCACGGCAACGTTAATGTTTCCTTATTTTGTTCTTCGTTACAGTTCAGTTTTTAATTCGTGCAGACTTTTACAATAAATCTCAAGACCAGTGTTGATTGTTCAAGACATTGTTGCAAAAGAAACGAAATTTAAATTGCGTCCGCGTCCTTGCAGTGCTGGAAACACCGGTTCTCGTCAGATCCCCGAAGTCATGGTTTTTCGATCAGCGGCTTTTGGGTAAAAAGACGCTGATCGAAAAACCATGCCGAAGTTAAGCAGCATTGGGTTGGATTGATACTTGGGTGGATGACCACCTGGGAATCTGGCTGTTGCAGACATAGGGCCTTAGGGCTTCGGGCAGATAACCAGGAGTGGTTAACGCTCGTTAAACCCTTTGAAACCCTTTGAAATTTAAATTCGCTGGTGGCGAATTTCTAAACCCTCCCACACATTTGTCCTGACCACTACAACTCTCAAACCAACAAAAGGACCATGCTCAAATCACCATGCATCCGTGTGCCAAAATTCAGGTACGTAGGCCTTCTCAATTTTGCGCTAGCCATGAGCAAAAAGTCTATGGGATTTAACATGGGAAAAATCTTATTAGCTAGTCAGCTAGCTAGACAGCTAGCTAGCTAGACAGTAACATAAAAATAACGTTATTGACGCATCTTTTTCTCTATGATGGGTGGACACTCATCCTTTAAATTTTAGTTTTTCTTAATCTCTGACCCTTCTCCTTATATTTTCCACAATTTGAAATATTTCTGTCGCATTGGGATTTATCCTCAACATGCCAAAATATTCTTTCAGTTGCTTACAGTTAACAGACACATGTCTGCTAGTGAGCCGCCTTTTTATCATTAACAATCAATTGTTTAACAATCGGATGTCTACAATGGATGATCTACTGTTACTTGGCAGCTAGCGTGTGTCTAGATGCGAGCGTGTGATACGTTTTATTTAGTATTCGAAAGGTAAACATTGGAAATAAGTTTATAGCTCAAGTTTGTACTATTAAGGGCCTGTTGCCGCCAAATTAGCATCGCAGCAGCAAGGCCTATCGAGTTCTCTTTCGCAGGAAGCAAAGGAATGCACAAAGCAAAACTTTTAAACACTACAAACAAGCCACGTGACTCCATAATCAGTGAGTAAAAATCTGTACTCCATCGTGCAGCTGGAATCAAGCTATTAACGAAACTAATGTCACTAGATGGTGCCACGGAAAACTATAAAGAAAATCTCCTGGCGCCATCTAGTGACACTAATATCGTTAATTGTTACAGCTTGTTTCCATGTTCACGAGGGCGTACCAAATTTTTAATCAATAAGTAAGGAGTCACGTGGCTTGTTTGTTGCGTTTTAAAATTTTGCTATATGCATTCCTTTGCTTCCTGCGAAAGAGAACGCGATAGGCCTATAGATGCAGTAATGCTAATTTGGTGTCAACCGGCCTTTAAGTTACAGTTGCAACAACCAATAACGTTTGAGGAACGTATTCATTGCTTATTGTAACATTAAAATTGTAAACAAACGTAAATTTTGAAAGTGAAACTGAACTATGTAGAAGACATTATTTTATAAACTGCCTAAATAAATATTTTGTTTTTGTTATTGAATTTGAAGTGTTCACTTCCGGTGTGAATGATTTGATAAACCCTGTACGGGACCGCCCCATTGGTATCGCACACAGTAGAAGAGTTAAATATACATCCGGCCTGCCTTATAACATTCCGCCTGCCTTGTAACAGCCACGCGCTGATCACCATCCGCGCATGTTACTATTGCCAAGGTCACGATGAACGCAGCTACTATCTAAGTTGGCATTGTGCCTAATAGATGAACCAGCATGAACGCATTGATTGTGTCGTCACAACCCGGAATGATATTTGTATTCTAAAATCACACTTTATAATTTTTCAGGTTGGTATCTTATAATTTTTCTTCGGCGATCTTTTGGCATAAATAATTTTAATTTTTACCACATTAGTCTTTTAGATTTTTGACCTCGTAGTAATTACTAGCAAACGATTAAGAATTAGTACATGCACACTCACACACCACAGTTGAAATGTTTAGGTTATTGAAAGCACGAAAAGGATCATATACGTGCATGATGCAGTAAATATAGTTCCCAATAATTCAACAGAAAATCGTCTAGACGCCACATTTTAAAACGGATTTTTACAAGGGATTGACTAACGGTAAGAAAATAGAACTTTGGGGCCATATTTGATGTGGAGGATCGATAAAAATGGCGCTAGAAGGAATGTCCTTTTAAGTAATTAAGGATTAATGGAATTGATTGACTGGCTTGAGTGATAAACAGTATTGGTACTTTTCTCTTTGGTTTTAAACGGTTTTCGCTATCTTGGATAACTTCGCGAGAGCTTGTGTTCTACTGTGAGTTAAATAAATTTTTCTTATTCAAGTCTTAAAGGCCGGTTGCCACCAAATTGGCATTGCAGCATCTAGGCCTATCGAGTTGTCTCTCGCAGGAAGCAAAGGAATGCACAAAGCAAAACTTTTAAATGCAACAAACAAGCCACGTGACTCCTTAATTATTGAGTAAAAATTTGGTACGCTCTCGTGCACTTGGAAACACGCTATAAAGATTAAGGATACTGATGTCACTAGATGGCGCCACGAAAAAAATTTTTGAAAATCCCCTGGCGCCATCTAGTGACATTAATATCCTTAATCTTTATAGCTTGTTTCCAGGTACACGAGGGCGTATCAAATTTTTACTCAATAGTTAAGGAGTCACGTTGCTTGTTTGTTGGTTTAAAAGGTTTGCTTTGTGCATTCCTTTACTTCCTGCGAGAGAAAATTCGATAGGCGTAGATGCTGCAATGCTAATTTGGTGGCAACTGGCCTTTAAGGACAAGTAAAATAGGTGGCGCTGCATACTCACAGTTAAAATAATTAGACACGGTTCTGCTTAATAAAATAACAACGTGACACTTCCTAGTGCACGTGGGCGCACCAACTTTACACTCAGTAATTAAGGAGGCACACGGCTTATTTGTTGTCTGAAAGGAAATTTATTTGTGTGTTCCTTCGCGTCTTGATAGTAAGGACTAGACAGAACCAGACAAGGGGGGGGGGGGGAATGGCTATAGAGCAGTGACCTGTTACGTCACAGTTTGCTGCGGTACTGTCATGATGTGGCCGTGGAGCCCGACCTCTGTCTAGACTGGTGGGGAAGACGGCTTGGCTTTCCGCCATTTTGTTATTTTGGCTTGTTTCGTGCCATCAGCGCTGGTGTCATGTTTATCCATCAAGATGGTTAACGATTGTTGGATTTCTGGCTGCGGCAACAAAAGAGGAGGAGAGGGTTCGTCCTTGTTTAGATTTCCAGCTAAGTCTTTCCTCCATGGCTAAACCAGGTAACGTCGTCTGCTTGCTTTATACGCGATTATCTACCCCACCGCTACAAGATGGCGGCAGGCGTTGTTCGGTTGCCATGAGCAACGGACAGCGCTGACGGTGCTCTATAGATGCTGCAGCTTGTCATTTGGTGGCAACGTCCCTTTAAGCTGCCCCTTTTAGTAGCAGAGAGTCAACTGATTAGTAGGGATCGACCGATACAGAAAAATACCGATCCGTTCCGATACAGATTTTTTCGCCCCAGTCCGACCGATCAGATACCGATACACCGATACCGATTTAAAAAAAAAAGTCGGTGGGTCAGAAAGTCAAACTCATTTTCATCATTCTTAAATTGTATGCAAGAAAACCTAAATTTATAATTTTTTTTTATCAGTGGTGTCAGATCCGGAGGTGTACCTTCGACGATAAGACACTGCAGATAGGCCTAATCGGAAGAAGTCACCCTGAATCCGACAATGCGCGCGCGTTGAACTCACTAAAGCGGCTGTGCAGACGACTTCATGGGATACAAGCGATGCTATTGCAGGAAAGGTTCCTCTCAAGCTTGACCGAGTAGCCCTCACGCACGGAAGTTGGTCGTATCGGCTAAAATATCAGACAATAAATACCGACACAGATCCAATACCGATACACAAAAAATTGCCGATAATATCTGTAAATACCGATACCGATTTTAGTATCTGTCTATCCCTACTGATTAGGCTGAACCCAAAACACCAACTGACGATTGAGTCCAAACTTTCCTTTTTTTATACGCGTTTGAACAAAAGGAAAGCGGAAAACAAACCAAACAGCGAAAATCATACACTAGAAATAACGTATTAGAAGTTTAATCCTTTCGTTGAGCCTTTGTATTTATTTGTATTCCTTCTCCATTGCCATGACCGCAAGCATTCTCGGTCGAATGGAGCCCTAGTCACTACTGTGACTTATAACGGGTTCAGTGAGTCGTCTTTATGCCTGTGGAGGAGTGGCCATGGCGATAAACGCGCTATGTTAGTAATCCGGGAACGAATTGGGGTAGCCAGTTCGAATCCGGGTCATGCCACTCCGACGAAACGTAAGTGCATAAAGGTGGCTTGCTGTACTACGTTATTTCTAAGTGTTTGATTTTTCGCCGTTTGACTTGTTTTCCTCTTTCCTTTATTTAATTTGTAGCGATTTGGGTTTATTTATTTTTAATCCTTTGAACAATAGACACCCGCCAAGGAATTACGCAAGGAATTACATCACGCAACACTTTGCGGCGCACCTTGCCACTACGTGAGCTGCTACGCGCCCGTTCAATAACTATGAACACATATGGCCTAGCGCCAACAGCCATGCAGGGATCAAGGCCACCTGTTCAAAACCACTCGGAACTGTTCCAAGTGTTTTAAACAGGTCGTCTCGATCCCTGCAAGGCTGTTGGCGCTAAGCCAAATGTGTTGGTAGTTATTGAACGGGTAGCAGATCACGTAGTGGCAAGGTGCACCACGAATTATTGGCTTAGTGATGCGCCTGGCATTACGTGCGTCAGCCGATACAGGTTTAGGTGAACTATATTGTGAAACTGAAAGGTGGTGAAAGGGGTGCCGAGTTTTGGTCAAACGGAAATAGAAGGTAAAATAAACAATGCCTTGCAGTTTTGGCTTTCAACGCATTCTCCTTTCCCATCATTTTTGTTTGGATAGTGAAGGAGACGCTTGTCAGTATAAACAGTCTCGCAGCTAAACAAAATACGATTGTTTTGGTTGTATAAGTTTCGTATAATAACGGAAAGGTCATGGAAATGTTGAGTATATTTATTGATGAATTCGAGGGTTGTGCAATGCATTATCTTTTAAAAAAAATGTATATAAATATAGTTTTTATGTATATAAAACATGTGTTGTTGATACATTTTACATTTTTAATGGGTGACTTTTTATTATTTATTTATTTATTTATTTTGTTGTTGTTGAAATAACGAAA
>JAHWFP010184783.1:0-19704 GCA_023313725.1 Lithobius niger | reverse complement strand
AACTGATTAGTAGCACCCTCGACAATACAAGCATCATGGTGAATATCGCTAACGCATCGACAGAAGTGTGACGTCACTGGCTAATGTGATGGTATGTTAACTTAAAACCGATTAGTGGCGCCTTTGACAATGCAACATCATGGTGAGTATTGCTAAAAGGCAGAAGCGTGACGTCATTTGTATGGAAGCAGCATAACCCGTTCGGATCGACCTCTGATCTTCTTGTTTATTCAGGAAAATCCTCATTATTGTTTTGTCTGTTTGAACAGTAATTTACCAAGCCTAATATCTTATTATGCACCACAGTTTTGATCATCCCATTCCCAGAATACTACAAAATTGTGAATTCAGTCAAATATCTTAAATTCAATAAGTTAAATTGATATTTCACTAAAAAAATAGAAATGGAATTACCTTAAACAGAAGATCTCCCTTGTGGTTTAGGTATAACTTTAATTTGGCCTTGTAGTCTCGGCCAGCATATTGAGGGTCAACTCCAGTTGCGTGGTTTGCGTGGTATTGGTAGCTGTATACCTTGCCCAGCTCAAATCCTAATCAAACAAAGTTGCTGGTTACTATTACTTTTATATGCTTCAAGTTATTATCAGTGATGTGCGAAACTAGACAGTTTTGAGTTGAGTCGAGTTCCGACTTGGGCTCAACTTGACTCGACCCATTTCGCGAAAATTCAATGTTTTTGAGTGTTTGAATTTTTCGTACGAAATGTTACAGAACTAAGTAATAGATATTCGTGAGGAATAGGTGGTTAAACCGGCAATAATTGCTGGTTTGCGAGAAATGGGTAGTCCAATGCCAAGGGGGGGGGGGGTGGTGGATTTTTTCAGCCCTCGACGCATTGAACTGCCCCGTTTCAAGCAAACGAGCAATTATTGCTTATTAACTGCCTACTTTCACGGATGTGTGTATTAATGGTAACGTGTGACGTAAAGCTAACGTTTGTACTTACTTGAGTTTATAAAATTACTAGCATCGTTCCCGGCTTTGCCCGGGGATTTGTTTGACCCGTAGTTGTTTCCCAGTATTTTCTCGGTGCTGCCTGATCGTTCACTGCAACAGTCGATTTTTGTTTGTGTAACACTCTCCCTTTTCGCCAATCCTCTCCCTCCCCTCTCCCTTCGTCCTTTATCCCGTCCTCTCCCTTTCCTCTTGGTTTCCTTCCCTTTCTCCTCATCTCCCCCCCCCCCCCTTTCTCCTCTTTGTTACACGTAGTTGAACACGTATCCGGCTCCCGGGTCCCGTGCTTGTTTGTTTGTTCTCTTCTAGGTTCAGTTAATACGTGCTTAATGGTACCAGCTCAACTTGCCCCCGCCCCCCCTCCCAGTCTTTCGCTGTGGCTTAAGCGATGCGTACCGTGTGCAAAAGAAGTCTGCATGACGTCATGTAATACTTGCCCTTGAGATTACCACGGAGTTTAGTTAGAAGGATAATTGTTAGAGCCAATTGTTAGTCGAGGCAACAATGTGCCAATTTCAATTTCTTTTCAGGGCAACAACGTCCCAGTTTCAACTACACGCCAAAGAATTGACACACTCGCACGTTTTCATTGTTCCCCTTCCGGGGGTCGTTGCGGTTGCTTCATTTTTGCTATGAGACTTTGGTTTATAATGTAAGATTATTTTTGTAAGTTTTATTTGTGAATTATAATGAATTTAAGAACTTTTACATACGACTGATGTAAATTGCTGAACGGAAGCTTCCCATTTAGAAACTTCCTGGCTAGGAAAGTCACAACCACGGAAAGCACGTTTTTTGTATTTTTTGTTTAAGGTAACGGCGTTTTTTTTTTAATTTTAATTTTAATAGTTTAAGTAAGATTAGAGGATAAAATGCGCTGTGGGCTTGAGCCGTAGGTGTTGTTGTTTATTTTTGATTCTTTATTTTCGTCAGGTATTCGAAGTCTCTTACATATACATGAACGAAATTGTTAATAATTGAAACACATTTATCGTAACTTTACCTCCATCAGCCTGGACGTGGTACACTGGAATAAGAGGAAACAATTCATTGTTAATTTTTTCTGTTATAAACTATACATACAAACAAAAATACTCGTACTAGTCGTGATTTTAATGTTGGAATCACACACCTTGTGTGCCTTCTGTCGACCTGAAACCAAACTGCGTTTCTGTCGAGATGTTATTTGCATTTAGGTAATACATCATTCTCTTTTTCATACACTTTTCAAGTTACTTTGATAACACCGTCAATTTAGAAATCAGTCTGTAATTTTTTTTTGGGTGTTTTGTCTTCTCCATTAAATATACAAAAAATTACCGCATGCTTCATTAGTTTTGGGAAAATGCCATGTGCGAAAGTAAAATTAAAGATATCGGTAAGGAGGAGGGGCCGCAATGCAATGTTCTACACTTTTAACTAAGGAAACACGTATTTGGTAGCACCCTGTTACGCTAACGATATGTAAAACGGGGGGTCACCTCCTGACATGTCACAGGACTCAAAAAATTGATTTGGTGTTAGCGTCAGGCAATATTTGTGGACTAGCATCGTACCCGGCTTCTCCCGGGGATTTGTTTGACCCGTGGCTGTTTCCCTGTATTTGCTCGGTGCTGCCTGATCGTTCACTGCAACAGTTGATTTTTCTTTGTGTAATACTCCCCCTTTCCGTCAATCCTCTCCCTCCGTAAAGAATATCTTAATCAGATAGTGGCTCTAACATAAACACTGCACCACCAAAGGGCATTCCCCGTTCAGGCCCTTCCCCACTCCCAGTAGCGTGCGAAAAATAACTGTCCTTCGTACGTGACGTCATTTAAGACATGCCTTTGCGATGACCGCGCAGAGCGAATTGTTTGTTAGTCGAGGCAAGAATGTGCCAATTTCAACTTCTTTTCAGGGCAACAACGTCCCAGTTTCAACTTCAAGCCAAAGAACTGACACACTTGCACGTTTTCATTGTTCCCCTTCCGGGGGTCGTCGTTGCGGTTGCTTCATTACTGCTATGAGACTTTGGTTTATAATGTAAGAAGATTGTTTTCTTTGGTTTGATTAAACACAGTTTGGTCTAAATTAATTCCTAGACAACAAAATTACTTGCTAAGCAGCTCCCTCAAAACAGACAGCAGACGTATGACTCCCCTCAGTAATAACGATTATCAGTAACAATCAGTCACAAACGAACTATTATGACATGGATTGTTGACGGTAAACTCAGAGCAATCAAACTGTGGGGTCCCAACAGAAACAAACTCCAGTTTGACAACAACGCGTCCTACTAGATGTCACAAGCACACAGCAACAACAACAACTAATACAGCGGCGTACGTCAGTCTGGACCAGCTAGTATATTTGATCTGGTATAGCGTGCGTCATATGGCGACATCCAGCGTCAAACCCACCAACAACAACGCCGAAAACTCAGTTGAGAAGAAGCCTGCGCGCGCACTCTGCAGAACCAGGGCCGCAGGTTACTGAGGACCAGCGTGTGAGGTGGCTGGCTGCAGAAAACTGCTTGAAACTATTGCATGTGTTAGCCGGGTTCAGCGAGTTACTGTTAATACTAATAACACTTTTTAAAATCCGACAGCGACACCGAATCTTCGCGTACAGCCAGCAAAATACTGACCAAATGGGGAGAAAAAATGGTGGGGAGGAAAGGGAAGACGGAATGTCTGGAATGTTTTGGTGGGTTTTGGGGGGAGTTGCGGCGTCAATCTCACAAATATTGGGGAGGTGGTGGGGAGGAAGAGAGACGACATTGCGGGAACACGCAGTAATAAGTGAAGACCAGAAAACAAAACAGGAGCTAAATAATGTTTTAATTTTATTAAATTGTGGAGGCAATCTTGATCAAAGACTAAAAAAATGAGACGTCCTTTTAGAATATTATAACTATATAAATTCATCGTTAGACGGGTCTTTAATATGAAAGCGTCCATTTTGTTTTTCAGCCACTGAATCCTGTGATTCTGAATCATTCTTCAAATCATTCCTACGCTTTCAAACTTGCAACGAAAACGTATAAATCAGTAACTCAGTACATTATTCATTGGAAAAATTTTAAAAAATGAATGATAGTGCTACTCAATATACTCACAAGCCAAAATGAATGCAAACCCACAGTGTACGTTAGTAAACATGGTCACTAGTAGCAGACCATGACAACATAGACACTGCAATTTCCGAGCATTCCGCTTATCAAAACGCGAACCTGTTGACCCGTATTTAGTTTCACGGCTCGAACGAAGTATCAAAGTCTCAGTATGTTGCGTAGAGCTCTTTTAGAGCCAAATTATGTGGAACGCGTCGCAACCCTTTGATGTGAATTAAACCCTTGGACTGTCAAACTAGAGCACACGAGATTGAATCCGCATCCCCGTTGGGTGGGTATACGGCTCGGAGTCAAGGGGTTGGTCTCTGGCATAAAGAAAATGTATTTCTAGGTGGTACCACATTTTACTCCCGCTCTTCCCCCCCCCCCTTTTACGCCCTGCTAGAAAACGTACGACCGCTCTTTTTTTATAGCACGATTATTTTTCTTGATTTAGGTAATGTATGGCTTCATTGAAAAAAATTTTAGGAAAAGCGCTAATACATAGATTTCCACAAAGATTTTACGCCCTACGCCTTTTTTATGAGGTGGAGGGGTGAGGCACTTGTCGACAACAAGAAAACCTAATTTCGACCAGAACATTAGTGAACGGAAATTATATGTGGCCGGACAAGTTTTTGGTTGCGGTTTCTGATGTCACATGTTTAGCCGCAGCTAAAATATTCTTTTAGACAATCATTTAATTCCAGAAAGCAAATCTCTAAAAGAATATTTTCCAGTCATCAATAGCCTACAACTCAACAAATTCAACAAGTCCAAGAAAAAGCCGTCTAACTAACCCACCCTTTTAATTTGGACCAGGCCATATAATTATGAACCACGTGACATCACTGCCTCCTGTTACCACTCCACTTCCGGGCGCCCATCATGTAACATGGTGTTTCATTTGGTATGTTTTATATTTTTAAAATTTTAAAATTTTGGGCCTGACCATGCCTGAATGGTTTGTGTTTTTTAGACTTGGTGACTCGGCAAATACTGCCATGAATTTTAAAACATTTTAGTGTTTATTTTAACCTGAAGACGGGAGGTTGTCCTCTCGAAACGTAGTGTTGTAAATTTTGTGCACGATACTGGCTGTTTCTTTATATTATTTACAACCACATCGCTGCAACAACGCCAATCTTCAATAAACACCGATTAACAAGAAAGACTAACTGTTATGACGAGAAAGAATTATAGCTCCTATAGAGATTATATCTTCGTATATATGCTCCGCCCGTTTTCTTCAACATTACCTTTTTTTTGTTTAGGCAAAGGCAGCTCGTTGAGGTGTGGATTTTTAAATGCTGCAGTATGCCGACCAAATCCGATTCACGCCTTACTACAGCATAAAGACTACCTGATGCAATCCCACTGGCTACTAGCCTTTCCGTTATAAACATTCGCGTAGCGCCAGCAACAGCTTCTAAACGTCAGCTGCCATATTGACATTGTTGCCGATTATCACCTACCAACTGTGGCCTTGCAGTGCTGGAAACACCGTTTCTCGTCAGATCCCCGAAGTTCAGCAGCATTGGCCCCGATTGGTACTTGGGTGGGTGACCTCCTGAGAATCCATTCCGGGTGTTGCAGACATATGGTCTTAAGGATTCGTCGGGCAGATGACCGGGTGCGGTTAACGCTCGCTAACACCCTTTGACCTACCATCTTACCAACACACTGCACTACATCACAACATATTTCTGCACAACATATTCTTGCACAGCACACAAAATCACCTTCTTTCGTTTTACCCTTCAACAATCAACCTTGTAGCAAAGACATATCACATGCACGAAGAATGAATCTGGCGTTTGCTGAGTGGTAAAGTTCCCTAATTATAACAATGGTTAAAACAATGTAAAACAATGCTGAATCATATAAAAATGTGCGTACATGAATTAAAAACATTAAAAACGCTTAGCACAACGCACGGACGAAATAAAGACACACGGCAACTTATATTTCGAGACATAATGCCACTGGTCCCCTTAATCAAAGGGAAAAAATAGGGGTGAAGCCTGTTCATTCCTTTTTTCAGCACTGCACTGTGACTGAGGTTTGCGCTAATGGCCAAGTTGTGGACGCGCCATTAAGCCTCAATCCCCCCCCCCTATTTTTTTCCGTTTGATTAATGGGACCAGTGGCAGTATGTCCCGAAATATAAGTTGCCAGTGTGTTTTTATTTCGCGTTTTCAAACGCGTTGTGCCAAGCGTTTTAAATGTTTTTAATGTAAAACAATGTAACTCCGGAATGGCCCGACCAATGGAAAAAGTAGTCTCTGTGAGAATGAAGCCCAAGGAAATTTCTGGCTTAGATCATGTTTCAGATTTTAGGTAAGCGCAGTAGATTTTTCTGAAACCGTGTTACACAAGAACAGGAACAACAACAAGAAGTGAAAACTTTTAAAATTTACGTGTGACAACCTACGTTTATTCTTGCACGGAATTTGATAAAAGTTGGCATAAATATACCTTCCATACCTGTCTACTACTTGCCCAAGTTTGGTCGAAATATATTGAATAGGAACAGAGAAATTAATATATTTAATTTTGCTGGATAGAGGACTTCAATCATATACTATATACACGGCTATCGTCTTGTATGATTAAAAATGGTTGAATCAGCAATTGTTAGCCAGTGTGTGCAAAAATGAGATTGAAGCAGCTTAAACAGACGGTGTAACCTTATGTGCGATCACAGTCCTATAAAAGTTGTGATATCCATCCAAAATCAAAACTGGTAGAAAAACACGCCAACTTTTCAAAATCGGTCGGCCTTTGAAGGTAGTGATATCATTCCACCAGGGAAAGGTTGCCAAGGTTAATCCTATTAGCCAAGTTAATCGCACCGAATAATACTTTGGACGTTAAATGAAAACTTGAAGATTGCTACCGCTAGTAGCAATCTTCTAATTTTCATTTAACTTTCGAACTATTAGTATGTGCGATTAACTTGGCTAATAGGATTAACCTTGGCGGCCTTTCCCTGGTGGAATGATATCACTACCTTCAAAGGCCGACCGTTTTTGGAAACTTGGCGGGTTTTTCTACCAGTTTTGGTTTTGGGTGGATACTATATACACGGCTATCGCCTTGTATGATTAAAGATGGTTGATCATTTCAAATGACAAATGACATCTTTCTAACTGGTTTCTTTGCTCAGTTCATTTTTCATGTTGAGATTTTAAATAATGACGTTATCGAAAGCATACTTACTTCCATCCATTTTTTTTCACTACTGAAATTCATACAGAAAAAATCCCGAAATTTCGGAATTATTCCCGGGATCCCGGGATTGGGATCAACTAATCCCGAAATCCCGGGATTGATATAAACTAATCCCGAAATCCCGGGATTGAGATAAACTAATCCCGAAATCCGAGGGTTGCAAATACTTCCCGGGATTTGATGCTCTAATGTTGTGTTGCAATCTTGTTGTATGCTCTATTGCTTCTCTTAAATCACTCTCTCTTCTACATCTTTCTCTTCCGTTTTTTTCCCTGTGTTAAAACACGAAGCCCTATGGACGTGCCTACGGTGTGGAGCAGCGTTTTTAGGCCTAGCCGCCATTTTTTCCTTGGAAGAAAGTAGGCCTGCGTTCTTCTGAGAGTTGGTGTCCTTTACTCCTGAATCTCGTCTGGTGTGTTGCTGTGCTAAGTATCCAGTACATATTTATGCTGGAAATGGCACAATTTAGTTCCTAGACTGTTTTTAGATGCCTACTCCCTAGTGTTGGAATCACGTTTGAGGCTTATAATACGGTATTCCTTATGCTTGTGTGCAGTTTTCTCGTTAAATTATGTTTAACTATCCAGATGAGAAATAGCTACAGGAAAGAGTGTCATCCACGAGAGAAAATTTTCCCCAACAATAAAAAGTGAAATAAATATTTAAGGGCCAACGTATCATGCCTGTGACTTCAAGTTATTACCTAGGAAGTTCATCCAGCGTAAGTTAGATCCACCCACAAACGGCCTCTAGATAGGGGGTAGCATTGGCCGTGACGCACCGCCGGTACCAAGTCTCCTCAACACACTCTTGAGGACCAGTGGGATCGGAAGGTCATGATCGGGTCTACCCCGATAATTCAGAGAGCTTGTAAAATACTGCAAGAAACACAACAGCAACAATAACAGTGTTAACAAGGAGATAAACCCAAGTTTCGCGATTCAACCTGATGCCATGGTTTCCGATCGGGTCTGACAGAGTTTAATAAATTTTGGCTTGCGTGGTTTACTCAAGTTTACATGCCATAATCTTTATTTTAAAATATTAAACTGTGGTAACTTTATTTTAGTATTTCGAACAACATTATAGTGTCCGCGGCCCATCTTGAGTTCGCCCCAGAATAAACGCAAATAATCGATTGTACGTGTTTGGTCGCAGAGTGCCTTGTTGATATCCAAAATAGTTACAAAAAACAATGGCGGCCGTCGGTTAAAGCCGCCCCCTCCAGGAAGACGTAGCCGATCATAAAATAGGTGCAGGACTCAAGATACGCCGCACACACTATGGGGTTTAGGCATGTGCATTAACAAAAGAAACATATCGAAGAATCCCCTTAATAAATGCGCAATCTTATAATTACACACAGAAATGCAATCAAGTCAAGGAGTAACCAATAGCACCAGGATTTCTGTTTAAATCGCATTTTTATTTGGATCTGAGGTATAAGGCTAAAAGTAACTGTGTACAGCACTTAATAAACAGCAGTAGTCATTTATACGTTCACGTTCTAGGAACCATTACATGAATATGAAGAATAAACATTCTTACATGTAATTAATCATTATGGTCGTACGAGGAATGCATATTTTTACTTGTTTATTCTACTTTGAACTTAGACCTGAGACGATAAATTCCACCCCTAATATTAAAGTAGCTTCGGAATCATAGTCGGCTTCGATGTGAATCGAACCCTTTATGTCTTCACCTGCGGGAACACCAAAAGCAGTAACGTCTTCCAAAACGTAATTTCCAGAATAAGCAAATCTATTCGAAAAACAATCTATGTCGCCCATGTCATACTCTAAGGGGTTCCAACTCCTGCACCGCATTTCATGAAATCCAGTCTTAACGAGGAACCTTCTGGGGTTGTTTGGGTTTGGTGATCCTGGTTCAACTTTGATTTTCAGGTCCATACTGTTTGTGTCGATAGTCACTTTTCTATCACTGCTATCAGAAGCTGTTCCCAGTTCTTTTAACTCTTTAGCTCCGTCGTACGGTTGACCGAATTTGGACTGTTTTGTGAAATACAACAGCCTAAGGTGGTAAGATTTGTTCGATACATAAGTAACTTTGAAAAATAAGCGATAAGTAGGGACGCGAGTTATCATCTCACCACCCATCATGCAGTTCAGCATTTCTACAGTGTGAGGAGTATGAACCTTACGATAATCGTTATAATACAGTTGAAGATGGACATGTTTGTTGTTTCCAGTGGTGGTATAGTTTTTAATATTTAACTCGGAAGTTTTACCAAAAAGACGGAAGTGTGTAGGAACACCATAAGGGTACATCTGCCTATCGAAGTAAAGCAGTTGCTGCTGCATCCTGCAACCCTCGTACTCAGTCTGAGTAAAGTCAAGTCGTCTCATTATGTTATGCCCAATCATGCTAACCAGCCGTTTCTTCGCCCCTTCGGCCGATAATTCAAAAGTCCGTTTGATGTCCTTTTTCATTTCTGCCCAGAACATGCGAAGCAATTCGGCGTCAAGACCCAATTCTTTCCCGTAGTTACACACTTCTGTCAAGAATCCCACCCTTACGAGTGTAGTCATTACAGACGGTACCCAGAGGGCATCCGCGTATTCAGGATACACAAATGCTGCCGCTGTATCTTTTAAAAAGTTGTCGCAGTCATTAATGAGAGCGATCATTTCAACGCGCAGGGATTTAGGAATTGTTCTGTTAGTTTTCATTCTGTCACTGAAATCGGTGGAAATCACTGCGTATTTTTTGCAAATGTACTGATTTCGTTGGATTTCCCCATGTATGGCTTTGCTAATTATGTTTTTCAATGCATCGTGTCTTTCTTTTCGCATGTCCTCAGTAATTTTCTTTGCCATTTCTTTAATCTCATCTCGAAGGGCATTTATTTCTTCTTTGATTTCATCTATCATCTTTTCCATCGGACTTTTTTCATCACCACTTCCTAAAAATGGAGAGACCAATCCCCAAAGTCCCGAGACAACACCTCCGATTAGCGCACCCCCAGGAATTGCGGCTAGGCCGACTGAAATTAAGGGAATAACAGCATCGCCGAGATCTTTCATAACTTCTTTTGGAGGCTTGTTGTAGTCCAGGGTTGCTATGTTGGCCAGGCTTCCAGCATTAGCAATAACGTCAGGAACACCAGCTGTTGCTTCTTCAGTGGTTACCAATTTCTTGAATTGCTTCTGAGGTTTGAAAACTACGCCTGAGAAATAAAAAAAGTAGTTTTGTAAGAAGGAGTTTGTTAATTCAGTTTAAAATTTATACAAATTTATTTTGAGAAAGAATGAAAGAAGCTTTGATTTAGAATGAAAGTAAAACATTGAATCTCAGTGTTCGTGACAGAGTGGTAAACAATAAAAACATTACAATAATAATAATAATAATAAAATTTGTTGCGCTAGCAACGGGTCTGGCAAGGACTGGGGAGTCACTAACAGCCAGCGACAATTACATGTAGATACACTGAACATAATAAGGCCAAGGAATGATGATGGTAAGAGGTTTCGGGACACTAATGCCTTACCACCAAGGTTAGACCTGCCTGGGATCCAAGGCCTCCGATGGCATCGCCAAACGTGCAGGACATGGGAAGGGTGTGAAAAGTGTTAAAAGGCCCTAAATGATGCTGTACAATAAAAAGTGTAAACAGTGCTAAAAAATTGTATGCTAGTGAATACTAAACACTAAAGTACCCAGATAGTGGGATTTATCATCACTTAAAAAAAATAATAATAATTATTTTTTTAAAAATATATATATATATACGTATATACAGGGTGTTCGGAAATTGGTGTGAAATATTTTGAGGGTCCGCTGTGTGATCAAAGATAAGAAGAAAAAGTCCTATAAACATGGGTCCGGAAATGCACCAGTCTTTAGTTACAGCCCCCCTCCCCCCCCAGGTTTGGGGTAAACAGTTCTTAAATACCTCGTAATATTCACCGTTTCGATTCCAAACTCAGGATATGTGCCAGAATCAAAGGCCAACCAAGAGGGTCTACGCCAGGTGCGAGGGAAAAAGGTAGGGGTTTGCTGGTGAGAATATTGGTTTGTTCGTGAGAATATTGTTGGTGGTCAAAATGTAAATCAATATTTTAGTTTGAGCACTATTTTTTTTTGAATTGAGATATAGTATATCTCAATTTTAAAAAATAGTGCTCAAACCATCCGTATAAGTATGGCTTGCATTGGCCACACAAAAAAATACACCTAAAAGTTTCCGCCATCATCCCATTTTCTGGTGATGAATGTTTCCGATGAATGGTGATGAATGACGATGAAAGATGACGAACCTGGTTCGTGTCGCACCATCGAATGGTTAAACAGTCTTTTTTTAAATTGAGATATAAATTTGAATTAATTATACGGATGGTTTGCATTGGCCACACCCACACACACACACACATACACACACACAAAATACACCAAAAAGGTTCCGCAAAACATTCAAAATTGTTGCCTCTTTGACAAAAATACATAAACACAAATTTAAAATACTGACAGTTCACACTTCAACCCTGTGCGTTATCAGATCAGGGTTCCTGTGTAAAGCTGTTGTTACCGTATTTAATCTGTGTTTTATACATGTTTTGTGTCGTATTCGTCTTCTCCGGCCGAAAAAACATTAAAATGCTGGGTGAAACTCGTTAATTTTTGTTTCTATTGCCTAACTGAAATATACATTATCTTTATTTTAGAATTCTTGTTCTTGAATACTCTTTTTTCTAGAGATTAAAGTTACAGGCCTACTGCCAGCTCCGTAACCTTAGTGAACATGTGTCGCACACCCTTCCTACAAAAACGCTGAGGCAGCCATTTGTTTCATCTTTCGTTCCTCTCAATACGTCAATTATGGCTCAAGAGGGGAGATAGGGTGGGTATAAGTAATGTATATTTTCGGTTAGGCAATAGAAACAAGAATCAGCTGGTTGCACCCAGGATTTTAATTTTTATAGTTGCTGCACAAAAATATACCTAGTTATTTTAGCATTAAAGTATGCCTCGTTAAGCATGGGCGGTGGACACCAGTTGACGCCACCCTAAGGTTACGAGCTGCCACTCCTGGGGTCGGAGACACGAAGAACTGAAAGAACAGAAACAATTTCGATTCATTTGAGAAAGTGTAGCTGAGGCTGAACCCCAGAGAGCGAAGGACGACAGTCGAAAGAGTCTACAGTAGATGGCGACAGGTCCAATCTGTCGAGACTTCCGAAGATGACGGCTTACAATGCTGAAGTCTAATTTCATTCTTCTTGGATGAGAGTGTTGAGATCGTCGCAGACGTTCATCATTAAGTGATGTGATTAGAATATCAGTGCAAAGCCGAAAGAAAGAAGGGGCAGTTCAGTATAGGGAAAAGTTGTTCAGTGAGAAACCAAGAAGGTTAATAAACAGTCAAGCAGTATGTTTACCTTGTACTACGTCTATCGTCCTGGATGAAGAGCCCGTGGTAGCTGGCAGGTCACTGATCCTCAGATTGGGGAAGATGTCATGGCAACAAGAAGAACGGTATGTTCGAAGTGAAAGGCCAAGTCCAAATACCACGTAAAGAGTCCATTATGATTGTCCTCAAATCGAAAGGACCGCTGAGGCTGGGCCAGACAATCCAACTGCAACGAACAGTGTCCGTGGTGGTTTGAAAGTTCGACATGCAAAAGGTTAAACATATGGATTTGGAATAACATAAGGTGCATGAGTCGAAAGGAGAAGATATGCACCTGGAGGAACTGAGGCCAGAGTCAGCATAGTTCTGCAATATCCAGATGTGGACTTTAAAATGCTAGAAAACGGGAGCAGAAGCAAAGCACGTGTGTACGTCTAGGCAAAGGTGAATGAAGTCTGGTTGTTTGTTGAGAATAATTCCAAGCGACAGGAGAGTATGCGCAATCAGCAGGCGAGGTTGATTGAATAAGTGCAGATGGTGAAGGGAGGCGAGTTCTGAACAAATGCTGGCCTTCGATTTCAAGGAAGATGAAACCAAAGAGTGTAAGCGAAGAAAAATGTTAAGCCAACTTTGTGAAAAGGTCGCAAAGGAGTCTGGCCCAGGATCCTCAATGCAGCAAGTAGATACATTGTGAGTCAGAAAAGTTGCGATTGGTTAAGTCGAAAGCCAAGTGAGAAGCCTTTAGCTGTCTTGTGACATGATCCGAGCATTGGATGATGCCGGGGTAGACTGGGATGAATTCCGTATCATCATCGTATTGCCATATCGAATAGGATGTGAATTTGTCTGGTGGAAGAGATGAAATCATGGAAAGCCAACCAGGGAGGACTGGATCCGTAGTTGCATGGCCACTTGACACTGTTGGGGTGCTGCTGGTGCCACCTAGCGACGACAGGGGAGAGAACAAGCTTACATAGTCCAGTGGGGTATGCAGTGGTGATTGGACACTTGCTGGAACATTGATTGGTGGAACGGCAGAAGGTGAAAGTGGAGCCACACAACGACTGTCATGACGCGTGTGTCCTCCCTTTCGTTGGAGCTGGGAAGCAATGGGCAAAAATCCGTAGGTAGGCTTACATGTAGCTGACAATTCACAGTGTTGTAGACGCCATAAATGCTGAGAATTGTCGGATGCGAAGTAATGGAAACAAAGAGGCCTGAGTTACAATATACGATGCAGTGGTAACCCTGGTAGCAGCAGAAGTGCTTGGTGAGTCAGTTTCGATGCAGACGAGAGGGGATGCTGAGGGGCGTCCAAAAGTGGAGTCGAAAGGAGGCGCATAATCTGTGGCGTTTTGAGGTACAAGTGAAGGAGATCGAGAATTGTCGCACTCAGTGGTGAAAGCCTAAAGTTCCTTATCTGCAGAAACTCCTGTGAGGCTGAATAAGGCGGATGGTGAAGGCTGTCTTGCTGGTGACACCAAAATCCTGGAAACCTCAGTCCGGGTGGGACAGCCGTTGACAAAAATCCAGGTTGAGTCATGGGGCTGGGTTGGAACCAAAAAAGCAAGAACAAGTGGCGTTGGCTACATTGAGCAAGGAATGTTCGAAAGATCGTGCCAAAGAGGTCGCAGACTTGTTTCCTGGAGAATGGGTGGCAAGGAGGTGCCGAAACCTTCAATAAGGGAGAAAGACTGGAAGGGAATCCTGAAGAAAACAGAGGTGGCTGTTGGGGATCTTGCTGGGAAGCCATCACTTCAAACTTCGGTTTGAGACTGGGAGCCGAAAACAAAAATCCTGACGAAAGGCCGACATGAGTGGCGTGTGCGGCATGAAATAGCGTAATGTCGCCACCATGAGCCTAAGAGATCAAGCTGTCCAAAGTCGAAAGCTCACTGTTGTTGTTCAATGGTGGGGACGCAACTAAGGAGACATCACTGTCGTAGAAGAAATCCAAATTGACAGTTGAACGGTATGATGACAAATTAGCAGGAAAGGAAGGCACAGTAGGCGAGGACCCAACGCTAGTTGCTGGGTAGATGCAGGACGTGACAGATAAAAGGTCTGGCAATGAGTCAGCAGGAGCGGAAGACACAATGTATAAGAAATGGTGCTTTCACATGGGGAACTCGAAGCGACAACTGAAAGGTCCAGAGATGAGCCGGAAGCTGTTGAAGACGTAGATGTCGTTGAGATGGTGTTGTCGCACGGAATGCAGGAAACGACAGATGAAAAATCGGGAGTCGAAAGACAACAGTTCCAGGAGAATTCTAATAGATCATCAGGAAAGGTCCTGATGGCGGCAGGACACGCAGACGAAAGGATGACCGAAGGGACAGCCTATCCAGTGAAATCCATGGTTTGTGAAAAGAAGCTGTCGGTCGGTTATACTACATACAACAGGAGGATAGACACAAAGGAAAGGGGCAACGAGCTAAACTTGCACGACAGGAAGCAACACAATGCGCAAGAGCTATACCAGAAAAGGCAAAAAGGTCCGCACACGTCAAATGCTAGAGAATGAAGTATGAAACTCGTGGGCGCCATGGTGCTTTTATAGGAGGGGTGTGTAATGCATGAAATGCACTGAAGTTGCAAAACTTAGGCCTAAAACTTTAATCTTTAGGGAAAAGAGAATTCGAGAACAAGAATGCTAAAATATAGGTAATATATACATTTCGGTGGCAAGTAGAAAAATAGGTCTTCAGAAATTCTGAAGAACAAGCCACCATATTTCTCTACAGGAGTGGGGGGGGGGCATCTTTCCCGGATCCAACCGTGAAGGTTTTATGTACTTCCTAAAAAAAGAATCGAACTTTGTTAAAAATATTAGTTTCATCTTTTACGCATATCTTCTGTGAGCCAAGGCAAGCCATACATACACAGAATTATATTTTTGTCCACCACTGCCACTATGTTTTAAAAAACACTAGCCACGTGTTGTCACTGTATGTTTGACTACAGGCCACCAAATAATCTTGACAGTGACTTTGTCTCAAGCTGATTTGTGCATTAATATTTATAGAAACTGCATTTAACAAATTTGTCTGACATCACATTTTTAACAATAAAATACCACCCGGACTCATATCCAAAATAAGTTTAAAATGCTGGGTGCCACCGACTAATTTTTGTTTCTATTGCCTACGAAAATATTAATTACCTATAAACTTTGCCATTCAGTTCTCGAGTTCCTTGAATACTGTTTTTTTCCCCTAGAGGTTTTAAATTTGTATGTAGCCAGCCGGCTCGTGAACCCACATGTACATTTGCCAAGACATCCCTCTCTATAAATGCGCCATCGTTTTTTATCACCGTTTTTTTCTCTCTCGATATATCATGTTGGTGACTCAAGAGGTGAGGTATTGTTTGGGAGGTAATGTATATTTTCGTAGGCAATAGAAACAAAAAATGGCCAATGACACCTGGCATTTTTTAACTTTCTAACTGCTGGTCGAAAATACTCATTATCTGTAAATTTTATCATTTGCATTAGACCTCATAAAAGCTGACGGTGGGCACCACCTTTTCGGCACCCTAGGGTTACGAGCTGGCTCCCCCCAAAAGTTACGAACTTCGCACTTTATTCAGAAGAACAGAAGAAAAACCGTGTTTTGGACTCATTCGTCGGATGTGGTGGCCCTGAAAAGCAACCATTTTTGGGTGCTTGGGTGTTGTTTCATAGTGCTGAAGGGGTTTCATGACACATCTGGTTGTGATGATGGGTGCCAGATGGTGTAATCCATTGGCTTGCATGGTCATCTCCCTGAAGTGATGTGACGTGAAGATTCATGGACTTCTCCATGATGCTGCTGCGAGGGTCTGAGGAACCGGGACGTTGTTGTGGAATGCCCATGATGTTGAGATGGCCCTAGGCTCATGTGCTGTCACCCTGATGTTTTTGTCGGTGCAATTAATGATGTTTAAGGTTTCGTAGGTATTGCGATGACAGGTTTGATGCAAGTTGCGATCATTCTTGTGAAAGTTTTCCTGAAATCTCTTTTGAAGGAAGGAAAGGTTGATTTCTTCCTCTGGGGAATTAGTTGCAGTCCGTCCTCGTGATGTAAAAACGAAGTGCTCGAAAGGTTGTTCTTGGTGTTACATAGGCTGCTGTGAGTGCCTGGCTACACGGGACCGGGACGTTTTCGATGTGTCGACCCTGTTTCCAGTGGTAGCAGGTAGTGCGGGAACGGTCAATGAACACGTCGATCATTGGGTTGGTGTGTACGAAAGGGGGTCTTGTCCGAAGATGGTACAGAGCCAGGAGGCGATGCCGATGTTGAAGTCAGCTAGGGATAATCACGGCAAGACCTGGTCAAAGAACTAGAATGTCTTGGTGAAGATAAAAGAAATCCTTGTGATGTGTGCGGTGGTTGCAACGTGGGAAAGGATGGCTCCAGGATGCTACGGAGATGAAGTGGTGGCCGACTGGGGAAAATCTTGAAAAAGCAAATCATAGTTGATTTTCTTTTTAGCCTTCCGTGTTGGAAAGGGAGCTTCAAGACGGCCTCGTTGATGAGTCAAGGCCGTGTGAGGGTCTTGCTCATCTTCAATTACTTCGTTGTCAGCCTTTCGTGGTATAACGAAAAGGAAATTTAAAGACAACCCTTATGATGGGTGGAGGCCGCCAGAGGTTCTTGCTGGCTTCTTGACTTTATTTTTCAACATTTCGTGTTGGTACGAAAGGGAGATCCAAGATGGCCTACTTGACGGTTTGAGGTCTCGTGAAAGTCTTTTATGTCCATTATGACTTGAGCTTTGGGCCTTTTGTGGTAGAACAAAAGCGAGATTCAATGCAGCCCTGATGATTGGTGGAAGCTCCATGAAGGTCTTACTTGTTTTCGTTGCCTGTTTGCATTGAGCGTGAACTAAGGCGGCCATGATGATGTGCAAAGGCCGGAAGAGGGTCTTTCTTGTCTTTGTTGACTTCCTTTACTTTTCCTGATGGAATAAAAGGGAGATGCAAGGCGGCCATGGTGAAAGATCGAGGCCGTTTGAAGGTGTTGCTTGTTTACGTTGACTTGCTTTCAGGTTTCTGTGATGGGACGTAAGGGAGATCAAGGGAAGCTACGATGACAGGTTAGGCCGCATTAGGGTCTTGCTTGTTCTTGTTGATTTTCCTTAAGACATTTCGTGGGGGAACGAAAGGGAGATCCAGGACGACCACAATAGAGGGGTGGAGCCACTGATGGTTTTGCTTGTCTTCGATGCCTTATTTTCAGTATGTCATGATGGAACGAAAGGGAGATCCAAAGCAGGCACGTTCAGAAGAAAAGCCGGATGAAGGTCTTGTGTCTTTTCGTTGACTTGCAATTATGATGGTGTTGCTAGCTTTTCGTTGACTTGCTTTCTGCCATTCGTGATGTTACGAAAGGGAAGTCCTTGCAGGCCAAAATGGCAAGATGAGGCGGCATGAAGGTCTTGTTACTTGCTTTTCGTCGACGTGTTTTCAGTCGTTCAAGGTGGAACGAAAGGGACATCCTAGCTGACCACGATGTCGAGACGAGGCTGAATGAGGGTATTGCTTATTTCCGTTGACTGTTTTCAGCTTTTCTTGATAGAACAAAAGGAAAACTCAAGCGGGAAATTTTTTGCGCAGAGAAAAAAAACGGAATTTGTTTCTTTACTTGAGGAAATTCTGTAAGTGAGGACCGGAAGCCCTGGTGTCACCTAGCTATAGCCATAGATTAGAAAGTAACTATATATAGCTTCTTGCCTCTTCCAATCCTACGCGAGGCCCTGCTAATACCTCTCATAATGCTTTGCCTTTGAAGCAGCACGAAGGTAAAGCATTGAGAGGTTTTAGTAGCCACAACTACAGCTGGGGCCTCGCGTTAGATTGGAAGAAGCAAGATGCTGTATCTAGTTAAATATTTCTAAACTATGCTATAGCACGGCATTCTAAACTTCACAATGAATAGCAAGTCACACTCTTGTTGTTTCTATTTGTTCCGGTACAGGTTTGCTATAATTATTCATACCTGCTTTTCGTTCCTGTATCTGGCGTTCTTGTTGGTTTTCGAAACTTGTGTGAGACGAACCTTTGACTAAAATCAAGCAAACGAAGAGGAAGAAACGCTTTCTTTGGACTTCTTTCATCATGGCTCAGAGGACTCTGAAGATTAAAAAAAACGATCTCGTGGTTATTTTTACGACGCTTGTAGGTAATTTATTTGAATGTATCGATTTAATTACGCATTGATCACTCAAATTCAATGCTTGACAATAAAGCAGTGACACAACGTAGTATTATTGTATATAACTCTATGCTGGAGCCTTTATGGGTTAGCTGCAAGGGGCACTGCGGAGAGAAACGGAAGGGCATCATACTGAAGCCGATGCTGTTAAGAGTGCATTTCTTAGACCTAAAGCGCGTGATTTTTGTTGTTGGAGAAAACAACGTTATTTTAAGCCTAAGAAATCCACTCTTCTGTTGTTTTTCTTCCATTTTTATGCAGTGCACCTTGTAGTTATGCCCTCCAAATGCTAGGTCTTACCCATACTTGGAGCCAATATGGCGGCAAATGTCACTACTCTATAGTAGCCTACCTTAGGTGTCGATATAAAATTCATTAAGGGTGGCCCCACTCCAAATTAGACGTTAGTCGCACGACAAAACATTTTGTCATAACCTGTCTCAGCGTGCTGCAGACGTCTCAACAACAATAGCAAAACTTGAACATTGTTACCGTAAGTAGCAATGTTCTAGATTTCATTTAACCTTCGAACTATTAGTCGGTGCGATTAACTTGTCGAATGTTTTGGTGTGTTGATAACACTACTTAGAAGGACCCAACCGTTCGGAACTTGGCGATACCTTTTACCAGTTTGGGTTGTTGATATACTTTTATCCCACTCGCAACGTATTCTGGAACGCCACACTGCTAAAACTGCCCGTAAAATTATGGCACAATGAACTTGTAATTTGTTTTCAGTTCTTTTAACTGTAAAGGTGTAAGCAGAGTGCAAAGTCAAACACTGACATGAATGAGCAGTTCTTTTAACTGTAAAGGTGTAAGCATAGTGCAAA
>JAHWFP010184777.1:0-10410 GCA_023313725.1 Lithobius niger | reverse complement strand
CATTAGATTGGTAGTAATCTTGTATTAGATCAGGTAGCAATCCAATAATAAATCAGCAGTGTGAGATGGATAGTAATCCAGTAGTAGATCGGGTAGTAATCAGTAGTAGATCAGTAGTATTAGATGGGTGGTGTTATGGCCTTCGGGCTGAACACACGTCAAACATCTTCAGTATTAGATGGGTAGTAATCCAGTATTAGATCGGTAGTATTAGGTAGGTTGTAATCCAGTAGTAGATAAGATAGCAATAGAAAGTGCAGTGATCCAGTAGTAGATCTGCCAGTAATAGATCAGGTAGTTATCCAGTAGCAGATGAGATAGCAGCAGATCGGGTAGTGATCCAGTAGTAGACCAGATAGTAGCATACTGGTTAATAATCTAGTAGTAGTTCAGGTAGTAGTGGATGGCTAGTAACCCAGTAGTACATCAGGTAGTACTGGATGGGTAGTAATCCAGTATTACGTCAGGTAGATCAGGTGGAAATGTAGTAGTTGATGATAGGTTGGTCAGGTTTAGAAGAGTTTGAGATTACAGGACCCTCCAATGTGAAAGATCCTAGGATTTTCAATTGGAATTACCTAGAAAAATTATCCCTCTTCTGCTTCTTGCACAATGGCTTCGGAAGGAAAATATAAAAGTGCTAGGAAGTGACTTACTATTGGTAAGATAAGATATAGTTACAGCCAGTTTCGTGCACAAATAAAACCACACTACGTTTCAGGAGGACAACCTCCCGTCTTCAGGTAAAAATAAAACACTAAAACATTAAAAAAATTCATGAAAGTATCTGCCGAGTCACCAAGTCTATAAAAACAAACCATTCAGGCATGGTCAAGACCTAAAACATTAAAATTATTAAAAATTATACACAAATAGGCCTAATTGCATGTAAGTACAGGCGGTGCTATCCGGTAGACTGTCCGTTTACTACTATGCTAGTCCTTGCCGCGCTACCGTAGCCTTTTTGTTGGAGAAGATTATAGACCAGTTCAGATTATAACTCTGCCCCTCTTCAACTACCGGTTGGAGAGATGAAAATGTAATTTTCTCCTCTCCTGGTAAATGAGAGGAGCTCCAGCAACTTCACAATTTTTTTAAATTTATTTATTGTTTTTTTTTTTTTTTAATTCTGAAATGCCTGCAAAAACACGAACTTCACAAAACTTAGAATAATTTTTCAAGATTCCTCATATCTTGGATTAATGACTTTTAAAGGATTCAACATCGTAACTCTCCACAAGCGTATTACTTTCAGCAGCATCCGAACATGCAAACATGACGTCACTGGTATCTGAATCAGTCTAAATTTTGTTACGACTGAAACATTTCGACGTAAACACGATTCTGGAAGTACGGACACGTTTTACTGACTTATTATTGTGTAGAAAATCTAAGTGATCCAAACCCTCAACTTACTTTCCTTAATCAACAGGGAAAGTCGAATTGGCCGGATTAGCTTTCAACCACATGCTAGAGGTGAGGGGAATAGTAAGTTGACATGCTCCTGGATGGTAACACATGTAATAGGCCTAATTTTGCGTGCAGTTAGGCCTATTTTTTGTATGAAATTAGGTCTATTTCTGCATGCAGTTAGGCCTATTTTTGTATTCAATTAGGCCTAATTTTGCATGCAGTTAGGCCTATTTTTGTATGCAATTAAGCCTATTTTTGCAAGCAATTAGACCTAAATCTCAGCTGGATACTCTTGAGCTGGGACGACTAAAGGCCGATTTGGTGTTGACCCTTTAAGATTATTAGAGGGTTTATGCCTGTCGATGTCCCTTTTTTCGAGTTATCGATGGTGCATCAAACTCGTGGCCATTCACTCAAACTTGTGAAGCCTTTGACAAGGTTGGTTGCTCGCTCTTCCTTTTTTGCTGTGAGAGTTGTTGCTCCATGGAATGCTCTTCCCTCTGAGCTGGTTCTATCTACATCCATCCAGAGTTTTTGTGGAGTCGTCATTTGTGGCTCCACAATGGATGCCTTCAATTTAGAGTCAACATGTTAACCCTACCTAGTTCACCCTAATTCCCTAATAGGCTAGTCCCATTCAATTGTATACTATACTGTAAATCACATGACTTCCTGTTGTACTACTATTTATACTGATCCCTACAGGAAGTAAACTGTCTTTTCAGCTGTAGCCTACACACTGGTTAGTCCGTGTCTTTACTTTACCATTGGTGCCCATGCTGGGCTCAGGTGTGTCCCTGCCCAAGACATCACAGTTGGCGACGAGGGTGAGATTCGAACCCACGCAGGGAGAGCCCATTTAAACGCAGACTTGACAGGTCGGATCTCCGAATAAATTTGTATGTAAATAGGTCTAATTTTGCATGCAATTAGGTATATTTTTCCATTGAATTAGGCCTGATTTTGCATGAAATTTTGCATGTTTTTGTTTTCTTGTTTAATGTGCATTAGCAAGTATACTCACTGAGCAAAATTACTTAAAAACGAAAAGTAGCGCTATCACCAATATTGAAAAGCGAACGAAAATACCGTTGCGCCATCTAGCGGCAGTCATAATGTTAATCTTTACCGCTTGCTCCCAGGTGTACAAGGACGAACCAACTTTTCACTCAATAATTAAGGGGGTCGTGGCTTGTCTGATTCGTTAAAAGAAATGCCGTTGTGAATTCATTTGCTTGGTGCAATTAAATGCTAGACAGTACTAGACAGCGCTAGATGTTGCCAGATTCTGCCTACTTTCAATCGATGATAGTGCCAATTTAAGCTATATAGCAGCTTCATGTGTCGTCATATTGGCTACAAGAGAGATAGCTGCAAGGGGCAATGGATTAAAATGGAGGGTTAAACAACGGCACTTCTAGTCAATCCATTGCTTCGAGAGCGGATTGCATAGGCTTACAAAAAAGTTGTTTTCTCCAATACCTTATGCCTCTAGGTTGTAATCGGAAAATAAAGATTCCACTTGGTTAAAAATGTCAGCATCTGCCAACAAATCAACAAAAATCGCGCATTATAGGCCTAAGAAATCCACTCTTAACAGCATTGTCTTCAGTAAGACGCCCTTTTTTTCCCCCTCCAGTGACCCTTGCAGCTATCCCAGTTACTGGCTCCAATACAGAGTTATATACAATAATACAACGTTGTGTCACTGCCCTATAGGCCAAATGTTCAATTTTCCCTAAGGCACAAAGTAACTAAAAAATCATAAGTAATGACCCCTGGGGCGCCCTCTTTGTTCAATCCATTGAACTAGTAAGTCTCTACCTCCTTGCAAGTTTATTAGAAAGTTCGTGCTGTCCAAAAGTTGGTAGGTAATCAATAAATACGGAAAATTATTTCCGGTGCTCTTTGGGCTTAGATGTCATACATTCCGAACAGGAAACTGAGTCTACTGCATAGACGTCAAAATCCGGAAGTCAAAGTACTCTTAGCCATCGCTGTTCACGTAAACACGGCTCAGTTGCAGATCTACGGCAATTAAAAATTCCATCAGGCTTATATTTAAATCCAAAAGACAATAAAAACTGGCTGGCAACTACATTTATTTACTTACTTTGCACGGCTTGAGTTCTTGATAACAGGGCAGTGACACGACGTAGTATTATTGTATATAACTCTAAGGTGGAGCCAGTTACTGGGTTAGCTGCAAGGTGTACTGGTGGGGGAAAAGAAGAGCGTCTTACATAAGCCAATGCTATTAGACTGCATTTCTTAGGCCTAACACGTGCGATTTTTGTCGATTTGCTGGCAGTTGCTGACATTTTTAAGCAAGTGGAATCTTTATTTTCCAATTACAACCTAAGCAGCATAAGGGATTGGAGAAAACAACGGTTTTTTAAGCCTACGAAATCCACTCTCAAAGCACTGCATGGCTTGACTAGAAGTGCCGTTGTTTAACCCACCATTTCAATCTAGTGCCCTTGCAGGTATCTCTCTTGTAGCAATATGACGTCACTTGACGCTGCTCTATTGTACTTTAGTTGTGATATATCATTCTCTTGTTTTTCCAGGCTCGGTTTGTGGTGATCAACCCAGTGAAGTGGGTGGGCAATCCTGGCCCAGCACTACGCTTTGAGCTGTATGGCTGCAAATCGACTGTGTCTGCCAGCACGATCGTCGTTCCACGAGTGTTCCGAGGAGAAATGCAGGTATATACAAGGTGCACCGATTGAGTGAAATGCCATACGCTTTGTTACCTATAACGTGTTGCAGATAAGTGCATGTATTTCATTGAGATGCGGCCTTGTCGTATTACGAGTGTGTGACGTCATGGTCTCAACCGACTTTCTGTACCTGGAAGAGGAGCACCTTTCAGACAGCTGCATTTCGACTGTTCGATTCAGTTTTAGGCATAGGCGGGCGATTGCGTAAATTAAAAAGCTGCCTTGGTCACTCCTGGTAAATGTTCTTCAAGAAGGCAAAACAAAAATCACTAACGTTGTTGGTCATTTCATCGTTTTGTAAATATAGAAATTCTGTAAATTCACATACTGGAGCGAGTGTCACAAAGGTATTTAAATGCATCGAGGCCCAGGATTCATCACTGGCACTATTGTAAAAAATTTAAGAGTCGAATGTCGGAAGAAAATGCTTCCAGTTGATGTGTGCGCCATCAAGCCACGCCGCCACTGCTGGGCAAAAATCAAAGGCCATGTTCACTACCACTGATCAGGTTGCTTCTACAGAGCACCTCCACCGTCGACAATTCTGTCTTTATTTTTAACAATTATAATACAACGTGTCGTTGCAATATTTGAAAAGGAAATACTAACCAGCCAACAAATAACCCAATAGCCTCCAGTCAAAAATTCAGATATAAACCTGAAGCGAAAACTTCGTGTTTATCTCTTACATGCCGAGAACGCCGCTCTGAGAACGCTGCAACCTCTGAAAACTTTTGAAATTCGCAGCTGCTCTCCGAACACAGCACGCCGATCCATGCCTCCGCCATAAAAACAAATTTATTTTCACCGCCGCCAAGGAATGTCCACGTTGTAACCATCACTTCATATTTCATCCCTTATCACGAAGTCGTCTGGGAGAGAATCTGTGGATTTTGTTTCTCGGATCCAGTCCAGTTGATGCAACGTTGCCAAAATCAGATTTTCCCAAAGCATTGCTAAAAGGCCTGAACTTTCCGGCAATCGTATGAATTGGCAGTCAGTCAGGAGGCAAACCATGCAATTTCTAGCTATGTCGTCCTTTGCTTGAAGAAGCAATCTGCTTCACTGTTCCAAGCTCTTTGGGTGTCGTGGACACTCCATCAAGCCCTACAGGCTCTCCTGTATGACACTCTCCCGCCACCAAAGAATATTTGTTGGCACTCACCTCTATCTTCGAGTTACGTACTCCAGTCCCGAGATTAGTGATGCGTACTACAACGCGCAATCAGAACATTGGTTCAGTATGTGTTCAAGATTCCCGTAACATGAATGTATGTATAAGGGGCGAGTTTCGAAAGACTTAATGTAGCACCAACGCAAGAGGGAGAGACTCTGGCCAGACATATAATGATTTGATGGTATCATCGAGTGAGTAAGTCGTGATATATTGTCTCTCCGTGGTTCCTGCAAAGTGAACTCAGATTCACTTTGGTGTTCAATTACCACGACATGGAGAAGCATTCGTAAAACGCTACTTCATTTACTGTATATAGTTTTCTGCATTTTTACAACACTGAATACGATTATAACCATTGAGAATGACAGATTGTCTTAACAACACTCTCTTGTTTTTTAGCCATCATTTGCAAAATTTCAAAACCGAAGGTGTGACCACTCACTTTTACTTAAAGGGCAATTACTTCGATTTACTGCAAATGTTACCTTTGGATCATCTAAGCAACAACTGGACACAAGGACCAGTGCGAACGCATTACATATACTCAATACAACGATTTCATTGCTACGTAACCGCAATACACCTTGATAGTCGCCATTTTAACTTGGAACGTGGCTAAAATATTAGCAACGGGCAAAGGTACTAAAGGAAAGAAGAAAACCAACCAAAAAGCGAAAATGATATACGAGAAATAGCGTAGTACAATAAATTGCCTTTATTTCTTGAATGTTATGTATGATTTTTCCTGTTTTGGCTTGTTTTCCTCTTTATACAATTGACAGCAGTTTTCATATTTTATTATTATTATTAAGTGAAGACATTAGCTTAAACACGGAGTCGACTGACATATATCAATTGACTGGGGGCATCTGGAAGCGGTATAGCTTACCTGGCTATGATTAAGCTGCCTCAGTTGGCGTCGTGTTTAAACTAGTAGCTCCATCTGGTGGCAATAATTTCAGTTCATTCCAAAGTCAAAATGTCACCTATAAAAAGTGCCTGGTGATGCAGTAATGAAATTATTGTATTCAGCATCAGTAACATGTTCCCACCACTCGTTTTGTGTCCAGTTGTTCTGTAGGTGACCCAAAGGAAAAATGAAAACAAAAATCAATGTAATTTCCCTTTAAAGCTGTCCGTTTTTCTTAGTTGTGGTTTTGATTTCTCCACATTGATCTACCTTGGATTCAAAATACTAAGCAACATTGATATCACGAACTTAGTGTGCTAGCTTTTACCACGTGTGCACAACTCGTCACTATGTTTAAGACGTGTATGGGCCATCCATCGAATTAACGTAGGCGCCAAAATATAACCGAGTTTGCCTTGAATGTTGCAACAGCAAGCCACGGAGAAGGAAAATACACCAATGATGGATAATACTAGAGAGTTCAGGCGAGTCAGATGAGTGATGAGGCAGTAGGTGAAGATATGGAATCTAGTGCAATGGACTGGTTTGGAAGAAATGCCATGCTTGGACTGAGCGAGAAGAATGTATCAAGGAGGCTTAGCAGAAGTAAACATGGAAAAAATGTTGTTGCCCTGTTTAACAGTGAAGGAAAGCCGTATCTGTGCAAAAAATTTGCGTGAAGTTCGAGAACAATGGTGCCACTCCGGTTAAACTCCGTACCTCTAAGGTTAAACAAAGTATGAGACTGTTGCTAAATCTGCTGACTAAGCAAAAAATTTTGGAACCAGCTCAGTGACTGAATGGAAAAGGATATTGTTTCGTAGATCCTCATGAGTTTGTGGTTACCTGTAGGTTGCACTGGTTAACGGTGTTGAAGATGTTGCTATTGAATGAGCATTGTTGAACTATGGGAAAGTCCTTTAAATAGTTTTGAGGATTCTATATTGCCAGGGTTCAGAACTGTTTTACCAATGTCAGAAGGGCGTTCTTGCGCTTGAAGAAGGTTTGCTAAATAAACGAAATACTTAAATTGCTCAAGTTGAAGGGATTCCTGCTTTGGTGGCAGTGCAGGGCCGACTTCCACAGTGCCTCCATCGTGACCTTGGCAGCCATATTTGTGTTGAATGCAGTATGAGGTGTTGCAGCGAGTGTAAACGATTTCAAGAGGCAGGAATGAGTTTTCCCCAGTCTTTTGTGACATTACGTGTCTACCCACTGGAAGGGGATGTACCGGAAATGAAAGAGAAGTCGGCAGGCCTGACCAATGATATGCCTGCAGTGCCATTGGACATGGTTGTGGTGGCTGGCTGTGATGTAGAAGATATCTCTGTGGAGCTGGCTGCCTCTATTGTGGCACCTGGCCCAGTGGTGACAGTGACCCTGTTAGGACTATTAACCATCTGGTGGTGTCAGACCCACTAGTAATGGCTGAACCTGTGGGACGACTGAACCTGTAGTGATGCCTAAATCTGTGGTACCTGAGCCACCTGTGGTAACCTATCATGCAATAGCAGCTGGCCCTTCAATATCACCTAGTCCTGTGATGGGAACTAACTTAGAAGTGGCTAGCCGTTAGTGGCCAGGGTATGCACCTTATGCAACATGGCCGTAGAAAATCCCTACTACTATCAGAGAGTGGTCGTGTTGGTGATGTGAATAATCTTCTTGCCGGGTACTTGTCCTTGGCCTTATCAGTTTACGAGCGGAGGAAAACTATGCAATTCTTTGAGTGTGGCTGTTGAAGGGTGAGCATTTTTTGGGCCTAGTCACTCTGTCGGTTCAGTTTCAAGAATAGGATGTCACCAATTAGTCCATGATTTTTTTAAGTGCTGTGGAGGCAGTGGGTTAGATGTCATGTCAACCTAAGTCGGCTATTGTTGAGCAGATACCTGACATAGGTGTACATATATTTTGTGATGCACCTTTTCGACAATGTCCGCTGGTGGAATAGGGGCCTTAAAGTTGTGTTGTACTTACCAACAGGCGGTTTGGTAGCAGAATCAGCGACCGCATAATCCGTACAGACTTGAAGGCTGCTGTGAGCTTCTTGCGGGGGAAACGGGGTTTCTAGAGTTGGCTCATCCATTAGATCTAGATTTATAGATTCTGGGCATTATCCTTCCTGGTGTGATGGTTTTGGTGTGCTGGGTTCAGGGGTATTTTGTCATGGAAGGAAACGAAGTTTCAGATGGTCTCTGAGGGATGTGTCCCCTGTAGTTAGAACGTTTATGTGGTCAGGGTTGGAGGGGGGAATGGTTTGTAGAGGTCAGAGGCCGTGCTGTGTTTAGCATCTATCCATCTGTGTCAGGACCAGATGAACTACACTTCCTTTCGCGATCGTTTGCAGTCCTTCTGTCCAGGCTGCAGATGGATCATGTAGGGCAGAATGGGTACTTATGTGGTGTCAGGCAAGCACTTTCCCCATAGTGCTACAAAAAGGATTCCAAAAGGAAGTGGTCAACATCCTTTACTTTTGCAATGCATAAGTAATGGATGTTGACCACTTCCTTTGGAATCCCTTTTGCTGCCTACTTTGCAGGGTCCTTTGATGTCGTATTGGGCGTCCTCGCTGATGGCCTTGCTTGGTATGTGGCTACATGTGGAAGTGAAGAACTATTGTGCACTGTGTAAGGTCGGGGCATCTAAGTGGCAGACTTATTTACTACTATTTGGAATTGTTTTAGTTTTAGTCTTGCTTTCGTGTCAGTTGTTTATAGTTTCGTAGTATTCCATATTTTTAGTTTCGTAGTTTGTTGGGTAGAAAACCAGCTGTCATTACTGCTCCCAATAAATAAGTCCATCAATCATTCAAATCTGCCAGCAGCTGAGCTTTCTACAAACGTGAATCATTGTCCTCGTTATTCGGTGACTAGGGAAAAAAGTAACTTGATGAAACATAACTGAAAAAAATATATAGGTTGTTGTTTACACTGTTGTTTTCTAGAAAGAGACGACTTGGGAAGCAGGTGTTCCTTACCTCGTGGACCAGATGGTCCGAATTTGGCCGGGTGTGACCTTTCGAATTCTTCCTGGGGTTGAAGTCTATTTCACCAACCCTCAAGCAGGTTTTCTAGTTGAAGGTAAGTAATAGATAAACAATAAATTAAAAAAAAATAACGAGCAAACTATCCGCATTAAAGAATGGAATGTGAGAATACAAGATACACTATTCTAAGAAAGAGTGAAAGAAAAGTCAATTGCCCCGACTGAGACTCGAGTCCAGGACATGCTGCTTATAGTTGCAGCATATTTCTACATATTTTTACATGAATTTCACCCATTTTGATGCCGAAAATTCCGGGATTTAGGCAGCTATAATCCCAGGATTTTCGGGAATAAAAAATGATGGGGATCCTGGAATCTCAAGTTTCGGGATTCCGGGATTGGATGTCCTAACTGCATATAGTATTTTATGTAAATTTAAACGCTGACTTGGAAATTTCCCAAATTTGATAACAATATTTGCCCGACAGAAAGTTTATTTAAACGGAGCAACTACATCAATGTTTCCATGCATATTACCTTTGGAACATCTGCACAACAGCTGGATACAAAAGCAGCAGTGGGAACACATTACACACGTCCGATACAATAATTTCTTTACGGCATCACCACAAGATGCTTCGGTAGGCGCCGAATATTGCTGACAGAAGAAGCTAATAGTTGAAAACCACGGAGCTGACTGAGATAGGTCTATTGGCTGTAGGATGTTTAAGCATCTGTAGATGCCACCACTTACCTGGCTATGAGTTTCAACTAGTAAGTAGCTCCATCTGTGCACAATTATTTTGGTGCACCAAGAATGCCGTCTTGTGATGTAGTAATGAAATTATTGAATCCATCGCTCCATTTGTGTCCACTTGTTTATCGGTCACCCAAAGGCAAAATACGAGAGTAAAAGTCAATTTAACTTCCATTTAACAACGGCAATGTTAAACAACCTTTTTTTATATACGTTACGTCTGTATCTTCTTGGATCAAATAGTTTTTTCTTCCTTTTTGGGTAGTATTCTCTAAACCGTAATAAACAATAAATCACAAGATAAACGGTTTATGAAGCAGATAGTCTGCATCTCTGTTCAGGATCTTTAGGTCACCAATGAGAGAGGGTTAAGTTGATTCTATGATCGGCTGGATTATGTAGCCAGGGTCCACCCCAGTAACGCAGTTGCTAGACCCGGCTTGTA
>JAHWFP010184770.1:0-22927 GCA_023313725.1 Lithobius niger | reverse complement strand
GTATGTATCATTTCTGGTTCATTGACAGCCGGTTAATTTTTTAGTGATGCGCAGTGGTGGTGTCTGCCCGTCTGTATTCTCGGTAACTTTCGAACTCTTCTCCGATTTATTTCAAATATTCCACAGGCATTCCATGCCACATTTTTTTTTAAATTTAAGCTCGCAAATGATTAAAAATTGGCGATGAATTTCGGGATTAGAACTTTCAACCGTCAAAATTAACCAGCATCGCTACTAAGATGTCATGAATTAGACGGTAATCATTATTCAGGGAACTTATTAAAAAAATTTAACGCGCATTTCAAGACTTGACACATTAAATGACAGCCAAAAGCCCGAGCGCCGCATCTTTAATTATTAATGGACAAATAAGGTTATTTACGCTTGTTCATTGCCTTTTATGACTTTCGTGATCTTAGTAGGCCTTTTTTAACTCGCGTAAATACAAAAAAAAAAAAAAAAAAAAAAAAATTATTGAGTTCTGTTATATGTAGTGTTTTATGCTATAAAAAGAGTGAATTTGTGGTTTTCCAATTTTAGTTCCCTTTCATGGCGTTAGCTACCGTTGTCAGCAAAATATGTTAAGCTAACTGCAGTTTAAATAATTCGTGGATTTTTAAAAATATTTTATTTTTGTATTTTTTTTATCAAATGTGTGTTCTTTTGAGGGAACAAAAATAAAACTACACGCCTACAAGTTAAATCACTTAACGCACTTTACGAGCAACGTCAGCTAGTGGCAACAAATGCTACTAAAATTGGTAAATCTCAAATTCTTTCTTTTTTCCTGCATAAAATGGAGCATGGTCTTAATTGTTCGTCTTGTATTTACAAGTAATAAAAGGCGTATACAAGTTATAAACGGTGAAAGACCATTAAAGCGCAAATTCAACCATTGTACCAAATGGATGAGTTTTCGCGGCTTTTTTTGTTAAAATAGTCTGACAAAAATATCAAAGATATAATATGATAACTAGGCTAGGTTTTGTTTTAATCCGGGTTTAATTACCGGTTGACCATACGAGCGAAGCGAGCAAGTTATAATATGAGCGGAAAATAAGGGCTGAATTTTCTACTTTACCATCTGATGGTTTCAGTTGGGGAGTCCTTTGCCGGCAACACCACTGGCATGGGATGTTTTTTTATTGCTTCCCACTTGCCATCCTTTGTTCACAGCGTTTGAAATCAAACATTTAAACCTTAAAAATGTGAATATTCACCGGGAGAAATCCTAAAAATAATCATTCCGCAGTGTTCGAGGACCAACGAAGTCATCGCGTGTTAACTTATGCGGGCTTAGCAATTCTTCATTACGCTCCAAAGATTCTGAGCACTAACGTTGTATACCAGCTCAGTATTCACATGAACTGTGACACACAAACTGTGTCCGAAATGTGTCTCATCCGTATATCCGCACTATACGTACCTTAAGTACACAATTCGTGTGGAAGCTGAAACAGATGCACAGTGATGGGTACTGTTAGTGCACGGCGTCTTCAAAGTGTGTATGCGTCGTTCGGCCTAATTCAAATAACATTCGTACAAAATATCGTTCGATTCGGTCCAAGCTTTTATCCGTGCCTCAGTGCCAAATTAAGTTAAAATCAAACCTTCTGCTTCGCTCGCTCCGTTAAAAAAGCAATTCTGCAGCCTCGTACTAATGTGTGCGCGGCGTATCTTGAGTTTTGTGAGCGGCTACGTCTTCCTGGAGGGGGCGGCTTTAATCTACGGCCGCCATTGTTTTTGCAACCATCTTGGATATCAACAAGGCACTCTGCTGCCAAAAACGTACAATCGATTATCTGTGTCGTTCTGCAGCGAACTCAAGATAGGCCGCGCACACTTTGGGTCACGTTTACGCAACGACTCGCCTTTGCATTCTCGCAGCTAGAAGCTAGAAACCATCTGAAATTCCAACATGTCGGCGGTTTTAGCTCTGCCGGCTGGGCAACGAAAACTTTCAGTAATGTGATTTGAGAAGCGTCTGGGAAAGGTGTTTCACTAGGGGGAATTCTTTATCGTATTGTCACGGATTATTAGAAAGCAAAGCATTTACTCAAATGACGTCGGGGTTACCTAATCCAGGTTAGCGTTGTTGCCATGGCAACGACACCACCGCGATTTAACTCTAGCGGCGAGAATGCAAAGGGTCAATTGTTGTGTATACGCGCCCTTATTTTATATACTACCAGGGCTCTACTCCGTGTACCTGCCGGATCTTAATGGATGGAAAATCGCATACGCGACTTGGTTGGACAACATGGCCACCGAAAGCGGCGCTGATGCGATTGATTTGTCTTGTTGCCGCTTTTTGTCCAACGATATCGACCCCTTCCGTTCAAAAATGCTGCGTTCCTTGAAACACTTCCTGGATAAACGAACATGTCGCTCTTTACTAAATTTTGTCGTGGCAGCCATTTTGTCTACTTCCCCTAATATTGATTTAGGTTGGGCCGGATAGTGTACTGGCCATGGTACTACACTCTTGTTTCACTTGTTTACCACTGAAATTAACGTTTTATTTACTAAGCGGCGCTTCAGTCAGCACGGAAACCTGAAAATCCATTTCATCCATGCCATGTCGCTAAGCGTCAAGTTTCATCGTTATACGTTTGCCGCACACTTTTAAAAGTTAAAATCATTGAAATTCCAGCGTTCGATTCCTCGCTTGAAAGCACAAGTAAGTATCGCTTCGATTAAATCCAGTGAAACCGTGGAAACCACGATGGCGTGAGGCGTAGCTGTTAGCAGTTCTTTCACCTCACGCGGTGCACGTGTCCCTTCTTAAAACCGCTCGTGACATGACGTTTGCAGTGCACACAAACCGTGATGATACACCGCGCACGTATACGGGCCGCCATCTTGCAGGCTTTTTATTTGTGAAAGTCAGACGAAAGGGTTAAGTGGCTCGCTAGCCCAGCCTCGCCCGGATTTTTAAGCAAAGTATCGCGTTAATTACTGGGCAAATATGACCAAGTGGTGTGTTGGCGTTTGACGGTTCTTAATGCGTCAATAAAACAGTTATGTCAGCAGAGTGTTTTCCGGCGTGTGTTTGTCGTGTTACGAGTTCATTCAGGCATTCCATCCATTAAGCTATTCGTGGACAAATAGTAAATTACTTGTTTTTACACGGTGTTTTCTTTTTTCTGTTTGTGTACGGAGCGTGTAAACATGCACGTTATATCTCCACTCTGTACCTCTACCAGTTATCAAACCGCAATGCAGTACCGCAGCGTCTCGTATATAAGAGATTAACGTGGATTTTAGTGGTGAATCTGTAGAGAGTTTGTTTACGTTTGCCGATTCACGATATCGAGCTGCCGATACGAACATTCGATTGTATCTCCAGATCTCAACAATGATTGTAATACTCAAGACGAAGACTTTGCGTTTGATTATCATCCGTTGTTTTCAACAATGAAATACTGTCACGTTTGACGTTTTGTCACCATCATATTGTAACCCCACGTGCTGGACGAATGTTTGGCTTGAATTTTTAGCTTTTAATTTCACTTCCCTCCTGATCCTCCCAACCGATCCACTCACGCATAAATCGCTATTTTCGGATGCCTTTTTATGCCTTTTATTTAGAATATTTTTTTCCCTAACCCTTGCCCCAACTTAACATCAACCCAGATTTAACCCATGCAAGCCTGAGCTGCATCCCGACTCATTTTAAAGCACATATCTTCTGCTAATTACCACTTAACCTTAAATTCTGTTCATTTGGCTTTCCTGAATCCTAAACAAGCCGAACGTTTATTCCTTCTGCACCCTTTTGTTACCCAAACCCGCATTTCAGGCGAGCCAATAAATCAACCATGATCTAAACCACTTTTTGGGTATCATCATTTCATCACAGGTTATAGAAGCTTTGAGTGTTAGGACTTGTATCGAAATTTCATCCCAATTTTGGCTGTCAACCTGCTAAAACTCCCCCATTTCCCCCCATTTGTCCCTGTCAATCATGTTGTGAGCAGCTTTAGGGAAACCCGAAGCCAAGCTCCCAGCATATGTTTGAACACAGTATGAAATTTCCGGCATCTGTAGATTGTCTGCTGGCTGTCCCTTTCTTCACAGGGATGACTATTTCGTTTCAACAGACCACTTTTTTAGTATTTGTTGAAGTCCCATTAGTCGGTCGCTGGATTCAATCCGTCGTTCACTAGGCTTGCAGCCCAACACTTTGACCAGTAGGCTGTGTTTGCTCACGTTACTCTCCCCTCTCCCCCCCCCCCTCACAACGTTCGCGGTACACATTAGGACTTAATTCTTGTAGCTTCCGCTAGGTGGCATGCTCTGAAGTAAACATTTGACTGGAAGAGCGGAATTTAAAAGTCTGGCTGACACGTTATGATAGCTCAGTGGATAAATCCGTTCGTTTGTAGATTGTGGGATGTTTCGTTGTGGTTCGAGGTGCGGATTTTTACATATCACCAAAGGAGTCTTCAAGGTGGTCAAAAAAAATTAACACGCGTCACGTTGGCCTATGCTCGCCATCTACCCAAGACAGTACCTTCGAGTCCTCGCCAGTTTTCAAATTCGTTGTTTGGTGTCAAGGTGGCGCCACTTACCAAACTTTTCCTACGCGTCAGTTTTGGAGTTTTTGGAATTTCTGATACAGCTTTTTACTTCAGTAGGCTTTGCTCTAACACAGTATTTGAATAAATACGGATGCAAACCTATTGACGTTGCCTTTTGGACTTCTATGTCAGACTGCCTGAGCGGGGAATTGAACCCACGACCTTTGAAACCTAATGTCGAAGTCCAACCACTAATCCACTATGCCATACTGACACGGCCGTAGGACTTAGCGGTAAGACTTCGGCCTTTGGTCTTTAATGTCGTGGTTCAATTCCCCACTAAGTGAGTCTGACATTTAAGTCCAAAAGGCAACGCAAACAGGCTTGCATCCCTATTTATTTAACACTTCTTGAGCCCATTTGGCTTGCCGTCCTGTTTAAAACAGTAGTTGTGAGCCGAACCAAACTACACTTTGATATTTTTTTTTGTCTATTACCTTTCCCAATATTGCTCAAGAATGTCGATCTGAATTTTTGGCTTTTGTGTATATAGCTAACATCATCAAATCAGAAGTGAAATCGGAACGAAATCCTGCTCAACTTTAAAATTGCACCAACAACAACAAAATAAAAATAAATAAGTATCGCTCCGGTTGGTGGTGTTGGGTTTATGACAGGCGTGGGAAGGACACGTGCGAATTTCCTGGTTCGGTGTCATTCGAGGGGCGCTAATAATTCTGCGCCGCGAAACTAGTAGCCTATTTCTCACGAAACCTACCGGCTCCAACCTAATAAATAAACAAAGTTGTTCGAGCCAAGAAAGTCTCAGTTCGTCATGAACTGTAATTTTGCGGTTTCACAATCGAGCCATACACCAGTTTGCAGAAAAAGTTGATTTCAGGGATGTTTCTGAAATAGCGTTCAGCTCGTGTAACGCTGCAGATGCGGTGGTTTTTATGTTTTACGAGGGAAACAACGCGGATTTAACTAGCCGATGTCCTCGGCTCACTGCCGTTGCCATTTTTTCCCCTCACATGGCAACAGCAGTGAACCGAGGACACCGGTTAGTTAGTTCCCTGTTTTTTTTCTCTCGTAAAACATAAAAACCACTGCATAGCATTGTGGATTCTTGCACATACCAATGGGCGTAGATGCCGTATTCGTGTCGTGGGTAACGTGTTAATGTCCTAGGATCTTCAATCGGCTGTGTCCCATCGTAACGGAGGGTTTACGCGACTATCTAGCTTTGGATATAATACTCGCAGCTAGAATTTAGTCGCGAGGCAAAGGCGTCGTTGCCATGGCGGTACGGCTTCCCGGAATAGCTCTCTCTGACATCGTTTGGGTAAATGCGTGTCATCGTACAATCCGTGACAATAAGATAAAGAATTCCTCTTAATGAAACAATTTTCCTAGCATCTTCTGAACTCACATTATTGACTATATTCGCTACGATCCAGCGGAGCCACAACCGTCGCCATGTTAATTTTAGACGGTTTCTAACCTTTAGCTACGAGAACGCAAAGCGTGCTAATTGTACAAACACAGCCTTACGCATTTTACGACGCAGTGTAGTTAACTAACTAGAAGCTATAGCTGGTCTGAAGTTCCTAACACGGCGCTGATTGTAGTTCTGCCGAGACACAAGAAGACACCCAGCAATGAAAGTTTTAGGGGCCACTGGGAAACGAACTTCTTTAGCAGAAATTCTTTATCTTATTGTCATGACTGAACCAACTACACGCATTAACCAAAGGATATTATAAACAGCTGCGTACCTGGATTGTTGTGTGACGTCTGCTATACCCCATTCTACATGTCTGGATCGCTACTAGCGTCTACACGGCGAAATTTGGTTGACAAAATGTACGTATAAAACACAGAATCGTGTGGAAAATTCGAAGCAAATCCGAGCATCGGTTCAAAGTTATCGTGAATATAGACTGGCGGACACTATCAGCAGCAAATCTCAGATAAATGAAGAAAACTCTGCGAAGGGTATTTTACTTATTTCGTAACGCGCGTTTTTAAAAAGGACTAGCCATATAGTTCGCTTCGCTCAAGCTCCATGCTTCATGCAATTTCTTTGATTCCAAGAGCATCACAAAATCGATGTACTGATTCAAGACGGTTTGTTTGTCACGAATTGTAACCCGTCACTGTTCGCTCATCACATTCCTTAAGAATAAACTTTGACGTTATTTTTTGCAGTGGTTTTGGCGAATTTGAGGGTGAAAACATCGAGTTACAGCGACGAAAATGGGCCTAACGGAGAGCAATTTAATCATCTTTTATTTGGTCCTCCCCCATCTTTGTCGGTGTCTTGGTTCAAGAGGAGTAGAGGTACAAACACACACGCACATCGTACGTCTTTAATGATGTAGATAGCAATGGTGGCAACGATGACGTATTGACCTTATCGTTGCTTATTGTGGCCTTTCTTCCTTTTTATGACCAATTTTAGGTTATTTTTTTTTCTTCGTAATTTTCTTACTAAGCCATGACCGAGTTGTTATGGCGCTATTCTAGAGTTCTTAAACATTAACAGGGTTAAAAAAAATCCTAATAATATTTCGTTATTCCATAATTAAGTTGGTCACGTTCACCCACGTAATGGCGGATTTCCATTATGCTAGTCATTGTCGTTCCCATTACGGGTTGAAAGGGTTACTGAGATACGTTGCCACTCATCACGACAATGAGGTACACAAAAAAAAATTAGATTAAAAAAATAGGACTGTGGTTGGCGGTTTCCAAGACATGTCGATGACTGAACTACGTTAGTGCGCTCTTGTCCGCTTGTCTGTCCGCCACTCATGTCCGAAACTAGTATTTTTTTTTTTAAACGGAAACCACAACTTGATTGACACTGCCTTCATTAGCGCCGAAGTCATTGTTCTTCCTGAAACGTGTTCTTGGTTTAAACGTAAACCCAAGACGTTCCTGGTTTATATTTTTTTGGACGATCGTTATTATTTTTTTTCCCGTATTTTTTCCCTCCTTTCGATGTCAGCTTGATCCGGATACCATTAGCGTCCAAAGTTGCCGCCAGTGAAATCCTTTTCATACGTACCGAACTTAACTAATGGTTACGATAAAAAAAAATGGTAGTAAACATGTTATAGCTACATTGACATCGCTTTAAGCTTTATCCCTCTTACTGTCTCTTCAACTTGACGTTGCATTAGACGAACACGCCGATTTTTATAGGTTTTTTTTTTATATTTTTTTATTCTTGCATTTTTCGTTCGTTTCCTCTGTCGTCTTAACGGTTTTTATAAGACGCGCCCACTGGCGTTATAAGATAACCGCGCTTTTAAAAAATGGCTTTTAAACGCTAACAGGGAAAATGGGCGAAAAAATGGGAAGTTTCCCGTGGGACCTATTGAAATTTGTTCATGATGACTGATTTACACGAAATGCCACAAGAGAGGAAAGAGGCGTACGTTAACTATTCCAGTATGCCCCTGAACATGAAGCGATTTAGATTTATTATTCGTGCCTGTTTCTTCGACCATTGTGTATGTCATGACCCTTTAACGTACTTTGGCACTTTGTTCTAGAAATTGGCGTTGTTCATTTGCTTTTTTTTAGTAAGAAGCGGTGCGAGACAGAGCATTCGAGCTTTCCATCCTGTGTCTGTGTGTCTGTTTACACGATAAATGTCGTATATCAATAAAAGTTTGGCAAGGAATTTTCGCGCATTTTCACTCTCAAAAACATCAAAATAAACCCAACATCAGGACTCCAACAATTTAAAAAATAATAAGATAGAAAATATATACAGACATCAATAAAATACAGCGTTTCGACGCCCACATCGGTGACATTATCAAGCCAAGGTATCAGTAATCGTCAAAACACATGTAAAACCAAGGTTGAATTTCCACTTTGATTTGCTGTCTGCCACTCACGGCGTCGACCGTATTGTTATGGCTTCACTTTTTAGTTTTTCAGTTGTTGTCTTGTTTTCTTCTGGTTTTCACTTACAGTTTTGCCTGCATAGTGACTAGCTTGGATTTTCTGTTATACAGTATATTGCATTTAAATGTTCTGACGATGTTTTACTGATTTTACCGTTAACTTGTTAACGTCGCCGATGTGCGTCGTGTGATTGATGAGTTCAACAAGTTTATCATTATCCAGGAAATTATCAGAAATTAATGTATGTTTTACAAATAAAACGAAACTTAAAAGCCACATTGAGGGGTGGGAGGCCCAGAAAAACGAGCCGATGGGGCGTAAAAGCCTTGGAAAAAGGTACTGATGTGCTATTTTCTTCAAAACATTTTTTATGAAGCCGTAGCCTACATTATGTATATCAAGAAATATAATCGCACAATAAACATAATGTGGTCTTATGTTATCTAGCACAGAGCGTAGAATTTGCCCCTCCCCCCCAAAAAAAAAATTAGACCACTGTTAAAAACACGCACATAACACCTTCAATTAACGGTTGCAGTCTAATTCAACCATTAATAATCGTTGGTGAATACATTCAATCGACACAATAGCCTTATGAGTATTCACGGCTTTTTTTTCACTGCTAATTTGGAAATTACCGTCAAATTAGTCATCGAATCGAATCGAGTTTTCACTTTCCCATTGCAATGAGTCTATCTATTAAATTCTTAATACGCGTCTGAAAACGCAGAAAGTTTGACAAATTTGAAAGTGATTTTGAGTTAGATGAGCCGAAGAGACTGTCTTTCTCTTTTAACAAGCAAAACTGGTGATGCGAAATGATTGGCGAATTGGAACATACTGGTGCCACCAGTTGAGTTACATCATCTTAGAGCACAGACCGTGACATCATTTAAATCGCGGTCACTGCTCGCAAACTGTTGTCATTTGATTTTAAGACTATTAAAGACCAACTTTCTCTACAGAAATGATAGGAAAAAAAGGGCCGCAATTTAAAGGCTTGACGTACACGCTGTTAAAAGGACATACCTTCTCACTATATTCGAGCATCCTGCGCGGAATAGCTTTCGCAACATTTCCGTAGGTTTGAGTGAATGTAGCAAAACCGTTTCTCACGACAGGGAAAAAAAGGAACAACATTTGCAGCAACATTTACGCACGTTTGAGGTAATGCTGCAAAATTGAGCTATACAGGAAAGCCAACTGTGAGGAATGTACCTTTAAGTACTCGTTACAGGCGTCAATCTTTTCTTTTTTTTTTTTTTATAGTTGCACGTCAATTTTTGATTAGTTTCCCTCAAAATGATTATTGTCATTTACTGATATCAGGTTAATAGTTGGGGTTGCGAGACAGAAACCGGCAACCCTTACCAATTTATATTGCTTTATCGACTTAAATCCCCCAATGGTGGGTAAAATGCTGGTGGAAAAATTTGAAATAAGTCGAACAAAGGAGTAGAAAGTTGTCGTACATACAGACAAGCCAGACAGACACACATACAACCACAAGTGCAGGATGAGATGTGTTTTACACTAATATAAGAAGGATGATGTGGGACAAAGGGCATACTAAATCAAGGAATTATTTGCACACATCCTACAAATAAGATGTCTGTGATTCTGGCCCGCATTTCACACGTGGACAAAGTAGAAGGAGTATATTCTGATGCTAGCCAAGAATACCTTCCTCGGTATTACCGCCAAGGTATTGGTGACGTAAAAAAGAAGCTACAGCAACTTTTATGGAAATTTCAGGAAAATAATCAGATTAATTTCCTTGTACTTTCTTTCCCTAAAACTTTTGATTAATTCACAGAAATCAATCTGAAGTTTTAGAGAAATTACAAGGAAATCAGAAATTGTAGTGGATTCAGGGAAATGAATCAGCACTTGTAGAGAAAATTTGGGAAAAATCAGGGAAATTAATCAGAAATGTTAGGAAAAAAACCGGGAAATTAATCAGATATTTGCGAGAATTATAAGGAAAATTAATCAAAAAAAAAATGGAAAAACCCGAGAAATTAATCAGAAATTTTAGGCGAAATCAGGGAAATTAATCAGAAATTATTGTACCTTGCAACAACTAAGACACGATACCTGGAAAACGATACCTGGAAGCATTCATACTTCATTTTCCAATAAAAAAACTAGTGGCTGACAAATTCGATCTTTACACCCACGTTAGGACTTATCACGGCTGCAATGTTGGGTTTCACAGCGCCATTAAGAAATAGTTCTTGCCCAACAACCACATGCAGAGGAATTCCTCTGTAATTCCTCAGTCGTAATCGTTTCAGTTTTTGTGAGTGTCACAGTGGTACCAAAACGCAGGATTTGGTATACCAAAATTACCAGCAAAGATTAAAGACATTCGTTTTGCATGGAAACGAAAATTTGGATCGGGTTCATCCGCACAGCATCGCACACAGTGTCGGAATTCAGAATACACATTTAGAGAGCACATTTTTTAAAATTCAGTTTTACAAATTCATCGAACTTGGAACAAACAAATTTAGGTTACGCTCTCAGAATCGGCCATTTTCGGTCGGCCTTTTAGCATCGTGTATACCAGTCACGTTTTTGGCAGGGACAAACAAGCGCAGTCTCAGTGCGCATGCGTAGTCGAATACAATGCCTATGCAAATGAGGGGAGGAAATCGTGGCTAAACAAAGGCATTTTTACGAGTTCAATTTGGCAGAAGAAAGAAATGAGTAAGAAGAAATAATAAGACTTACAATGAATTGGCATGATGACGCTTGAAAATGAAACAAACAAACAAAAAAAACTGTGGCAGGCTGTTTCCCAGGGTACCATTTTAAAATCACGAAGGTATTGTCCATGTTTTCTAGTTAGCGACATCCAACACCAGAGAAGCATATTTAGACTAGGAAGCCGTTCTAATCAATTTTAAAGTTGAATTCTAACAATTTATTTTGGGTGTTACAAGAAATGGCCCTTTTAACCTCCACTGGTGTATCTGGGAGTGTCCACGTACGGAGGATTTTCCCTGGCCCCCCTCGGGAAAAAAAAAGTATCACATTTTAATTATACAGAGTTTAAGGAGAAAATTAAATGAGCTCTTTTAAAATATTATTCTTTCATTTCGTAACGTTTTAAACTTTTTACTTATAAATTACGATAGTTGCCGGATCCAATATGAATAAGGAGGCATGCACAGAGGTAGCTGTTTTTTTTTTTTTTTGTTTGTATATTTTCTTTTGTTAGTAATTAGGCCTTCACACAACCCTTCCCCTTCCCTGGGTCGTTAGGACGTATCTAAGTCAAAATATTGGGGAGGGGGTGTTGCAAACTTGTATACTGCCAATGTTTCCTGGGGCCCATGGCCAATCTTAGTAACTGCGTAGTCTTCCATAGGTGAGCGTATCTTGTCTTTTAAGTTCCTTTCCAGTTCCTGCTTCATGACTTCTGGGAATCAAAGGTCACCTCATGTTTTGTTTAAACTTCCAGTTTAAGAATAATATTGCAGTCATCTTTTTCACGTACATCAGCGAAAACAAGAAAGTGTTTCTTTTGGTGGTGTTACTACGGAGTAGGGGGAGTAGGGGGGTTTAACAGTTCCGACTGGATCCTAATTTTGTCCATTTTTCTGAAAAGAGGCGAAGTTGTTTGGGAAGGAGGGGGGAGGGGGAAGAGGTGGGTCGTAGGCTCTAGTGGAGCTGTACCGCCCGCGCGCCCAGTATCCACCCCACTGTTAAACACTCGTACATGCAAAGAAAACAAATGCAGTTTTTAAAAATGTTTGATTGCAGTCTGGCTGTAAATTGTGCTATCTATGGTAACTGGCGATTATTTCACGGTTATCATTTCTGAAAGTACTCTCTTGTTTAATTTGAACGTAGGATTCAAGCCTTAACGCAGTTTGTTTTACAACAATTTCGCGACGATAAAAAACCGATTGAGAATTTGAAAAAAAAATGGGTAGTAAAAAAATACTCAGACCTTGAACTCGCTTGTTATACTGCACGTAATGTCAATAATTAGTTCCCCCCCCCCTATTTTCATTATCGTCGCTGAAAATTTGAAAAGGATATTTCGTCAACAAAAAAAATCAACAAAAAAAGTCGTCCTTGCCCTTAATTTCAAGGAAGCAAAGGAGTAATTTGGTTTATGTTTGGAAATTGACCTGGAAACAATTGATGTTGTCATGTCCTATTAGATAAACACATGACGTGATAAACACAACACAAACAACCCTTAGGCATAAAGAACGCCACAGGAATGTTTCCGTTGGGAATAGGAACGGTTTTAATTTTGTTTGGGATTTTTGCTTGAAGTTTAATCGAAGCCGTTATGCAGCCAAACTGGATTACAATTCTGGTTGACGATGGCTGGGTGGTGAGAGTGCCTGAACGTAGTTGCTCGTTGTAAGCCGTTAGCATATAGGTTAGTGAACGGAAAGGGAAATGTGGGAAAGTCAGTACTTCCACTCCTAGTTTTTGGGATTTCCCTGTGGAAACAAAAAAAAAGTTCCCCCTTCTTTGTAACAAAATTTCCTTTTATCCCTCTTTTTTCCTTAAAATAGTCACCTTTGTGAAATTTTACGTTGAATTACTAAATTTTGAAAAGTAATTGCGTTTAACAGAATTTCAGTTGCACCTATTACCGACTAAAACTTTAAAAATATTTTGACGAGAAATAATTATAAATATTATACATATTTCACATATTTTAATTTAACATTTTTGGCCCCAATTATTCGGGTTGGTATATGAGGTGGATTGACACAGAAGGAAGTGTTAAAAAGGGCACGAGACACAGTTATTAAGGAAAATCACAGTTCAGTTATTCAAAATCCACTGTCTCCATATTTTCTACTTTAATTCTTCTCTTAATTCTTCTTTAATTCTACTTTCATTTGAGGAGCGTTTTTCCCCCAAAAAGAAAAAAAAATCCATGTAAGTGGAAGTACTATAATGGTGATATAGGTTCAGCCCTTTATGCCCTAGTTGCTTCCGTAGGTCCTAGGGGTTTTCCAGCAGAATCCCATCAATTTAGGTGGACGATTTCGCGTGTCTTCTGTTTTTTTTCAGAATAAACATCTTCAACTTCGTTCTGAATACCCTCCCCTGTCATCGAAATTCCCCCGGTCGTTCGCAATAAGCGCTTAAGGACGAAAGTTTTTCTAGGAAATCACATATCGTATGCTGCAAGGTGTGCCCTCGAATTTAGCCGCCTCCCCTAATTCTTGGACAACGAGTCGGTGTGTTTCCAGTGCACCGTCCCTTGTTCAAGATTTACTCCCCAAATATCTACTCATGACTAATTATGGTGCAACGATGGGCAACCACTGAATAACAAAGAAGCTAAGTAAGCAACAGCTGCCTGTATAACGCTCTACAGGTCCACAGTTCGCACTTACGTTGCCGGCGAAGCAACGAAATTTTTTAAATAGGTGTCCCCTGACAGACACACTCAAGCTGGACTTGGTGTATTGTGCCTGTCAGGAGACACCTATTTAAAAATTTTTGCTCTGCAGGGTTTACTGTTGCAAGATAGTGTGAGTGAGACTCAATTCTTACAGCAGCAATAGGGGACAAATTTCGCTGTTCTGGACAATCTAACCGGCCCTGCCATAATCGGTAGATTTCCATTTTGAATGATCCTACGATTTGCATCTCTGCTCAGAACACTTCCTTCTCTGTAGTGTCCGTCGTGGAAGGGCCTCTGATCAGGGCTGTGGGGACCATGGCATGCACTGCTCAGTGTATGGTTAGGGGGTAGCCTACCCACCTCTTTAGCTAGTTGTGGTCAGTTTTGGAAATATTTCGGCCCCGCGATAATAGTGGATTTTCCCTTTTACTACTAGAACATTATTGACTATTGTCCTTCGAAATCTTCTGGTAAGATTCAGCCTAGCGCAAAATGGATACCTAGCTCAAAACTAACGCAAAATTGTGTATGATTAATATCCTACACGGAATTTTTTTTTCTGTGATGTGAGATGCGATGCAGAGCAATGGAACTTCTGTCTGTTTGCAACGCTAGACGAGAAAGAGGGGGTTATGCGAAATATGACCCTTTCGGACAAGAATTCGGAGTCGTTCACACAATTTGCGACATCACATAATTTTTACGTGATGTTTACATTAATCTTTTTTAGTTTAAACATTTGGCATAAAATATCACTTAAAAACATTTGTTCTCAGTAACTTTTCCCCCATTTTAAGGCCGTTTAAATATTGTCTAAAAAATCTAAAAAGCTAATTTTTCTCCAATTTATTAGCAACAAAGGGGTGTGGAGGGGAAGATGACGTCTGGGGTATTATTTCTGGGGGGAGAGGTTACAGAATTTTTAACACAGTATGACTGGGAGGGTAAAAGGACAAAACTTGCATGACATCGTCAGGACGCCCCTCCTCCCTCCAATACGTCAAATAAAAATAAAAATAATATGCGTAAAGAAATTAAAACTCAACAGATAGTCATCTTAGTCATCTTCATTTATCAAAACAGGTGGCGGTAGCCACTGAAGCTAAAATTGGGTCGCCTAACCCACTCGCCTAAATTGCGTATTATTCTTTAAATCGTTAAAACCCGCCCCACGCATCAACAACAAAACGAAACAAGGTTGAAAATAACACCCCCTACGACCATAAACCTACATAGCAACCTGAGCAAAAAAAAAAAAAAAAAACTAGACCGCGTAAATTAAAAAGTCAATGTCAATGCCAACTGAGGTAATTATAACTAGAGGGCACTGGGAAAAAATAGCGCAAAAAAATGATGTTATAATTTTCTTTTCGGTCGCAATTGGCCTTCGGCTAATGGATGACGCTGATAAGCGTTGCCCTATTTTTCATCAGTCAGAATACGCCTATAGCATCATTTCCTTTAGAATTAAACCTGCAGAAAGCAAGCACAGCTATTAGCTAAATGTACATCAGGCGTATTCAAATGAAACTAATTGTAAATTAGTACAAATCGGAGAGTAATTTCTTACACAAGGAAGCAGTAGTTTTTTTTTTGTGTGTTATTCGTATGGGAGAAAATGTCCTACTGCTGCGATTCTCTATGACGCGAAGAGGAGGCCATGCTTGCACAACTTTTTTTTCTGATTTCGCGAGCTATTACTCGACTTGAGCTGACAACGGTAGTTTTAATATGTCGACATTTGAAGGCTCTAAAGTTGAGTTTGTAAGATGAAGCCTGGTTTTACGGAGAAAAGGCTGATTGTTAAAGAAATCTGAAACAGAACCCGCAAGAGTGAAAGCACCCCCCCCCCCAAGTTTCAACCCATCAAAGTAGTGGTATCAAAACAAAAATGGCTGCCACCAAGTTGCTACATCATTAGTTGCCAAGTTAATCCCACCGACTAAAAGATCAAAGGTTAAACGAAAAACCTGACCATTGCTACAAACCGCAGCAATTAGCAAGTTTTTTTTTTTTATTAAAGTGTGAACTTAGTGTCGATAGTTTGCGAGATTAGCTTGGCAACTAATGTAGCAACTTGGTCGCCGCCATTTTTGTTCTGATATTACTACTTTGAGTGGTTGTAACTTGGCTAATACCCCTGTGAATCCTGCTTTTACGAGGGAAAGGTTGATTCTTTAACAAATCCAATTAAACTTATGACGTTTAGAAAGGTGACATCCAGAAATCGCCATTTGATTTTCCAGTGTTTTTGGGAGATTTCATCCACGTACTACAATCCCGTTCTAAAAATACATAAATAAATAAATAAGTAAATAAAGACACATTTCAGACTCAAACCATAAATATAACGTTCAGCACGAGTTTGCTAAATCATGTTTTCGGAAAGCAGAACCATAATTAACGAACTATTGTGTGCACGTTGTATCTTGAGTCTTGCAAGTATTTTGTGAGCGGCTACGTCTTCCTGGAGGGGGTGGCTTTAACCGATGGCCGCCATTGTTTTTGTAACCATCTTGGATATCAACAAGGCACTCTGCTACTGAAAACGTACAATCGATTATCTGTGTTCGTTCTGCGGAGAACTCAAGATAGGCCGTGGACACTATACAGTTGTGTTGCTTGCTTGTTTTTTTTATTTGTTGTCAGATGCGAAACCCGACCCTCCTGCTCATACACTGGTTCATTAAAACGTGAAAGGATGCAAATTTTCGACCTTTTCTTCAGGAATGACCACCTGGGCAACGAGTCAAATGGGTGGCGCCATTTGCAAGGATGAGGCGTGAGGTTAGAACTAGCCCTATACCAAGAGGGGGGGGGTAGGGGATAGAGCCATTCCCTTGATTCGTTGCATGTGCAACGAGTCAGAAGCTACAAATCCTCATCACCTTTGATTTGCATAACCAGGAGTGACATAAAGGCTTAGGGCTGTCCACTATAATATTGCCGCATATTATATCTGTCGTTGTGGGTCACGACAGATTGTGGCACGACTGGTCGTAATTAATTTCTGAGATAAGCCACGTAAAATTGGGCTGAGTATAGGTTTTAACCTAATAAAGAAGTACGAAAAAATGCCTCCTTTGCTACGATTAGTCCAGGCAAGCGGCACCTCCACGTGCACCAGCGTTCCACTAGCGTGAAGCGGTGAAGCAGATGTATCTTCAAAGCCAAGGCCGAACTAGGGTCGAAATCGCGTGTTTTCGTCTACTGACTCAACGCCAGTTCACGCGCGTCCTGGAAAGTTGGTGCCTTTCAGCGTTGCTTTGGTAAAGAAAGATTCTGGTGATGGTGAATCAATGGATCTGGATCCGGGAAACGAAACCCACAACTTCTGTCCGAGGCGACCTTCTAACAAGAAGATGGAATATGAAGCGGTATAACATGGACACTCCCACGAGTATGCATTTATTGACTCCTGGCGTAACACATCAGGCTTGTCAAAACTGTTGGGAGTTATGCAATCAAGCCGTAACAGAATTATTAATAGTAGTATATGGTTGGATAAGTATACATGCCAAAATTACATATCACACATAGTTGGGATTCAGGCTCAATGCGTCACATCTACTATATAAGTGGTGTCAAGCGGGGCGGGAATGAGTTGGAGCACAAGGATTCAAGTACTTGTTTCCTCCCATTGTGCCGCCTATGGGGAAAAAAACATCTTTCTTGTTTCGTATGTTGAATCTACGTTATAAGGCAAAGACTCATCGCAAAAACACAACAACCCCCAAATCAAAACGGAGACAACGGCCACCCCCATCAATAAAACCGGGCGAACCTGTCAATTTTCTTTGGTCAAAAGATGAAACTGGTACGTTGTTGCCTTGAAAATTTGAAACTGGCACATTGTTGCCTCGACTAACAATTTGCTTTGCGCGGTCATCTCATCGACAAGTCTTACATGACGTCATGCATGGAGGACAGTTATTTTTGACACGGTACGGATCGCTTAAGCTAAATCGATAAGCTGGGAGTGGTTGGGGGAAGGGAAGCTCTTGCCGCGCACCCAGCCGTAGCCATGGCGCTAGAAGGAGTGAGGGGCAATGGGGACAATTTTGCTAGGGGGGGAGCTGAACAGAAAATGTCCGCGTGCGGGGCGGTGCTTCTGTTAGGCCTGCTCTTTAAAAAAAAATAAAGAGATTGGGAGGATAGGGAGGGGGGGGGGAACAATGCGTCTGTTAGCCATATAGCATATGCTTACGCATTAACTGAATATAGAAGGTACGTTTTTTGGGGAGGAGAGGGGAGGTAGAGGATGGGAGCAAAAGGGAAGTATTCCAAGAAGCAAAATGACTGTCGCAATCAACTTTTAGGCCACACCTACCGAAAACTGGGAAACAACCAGGAGCGAAACAAAACCTCGGGCGAAGCCGGGTACGACTGCTGTCAAATATAAACGTTTTATGTAGATGACAATGTTAAATTAATTCGTGCTGCAAACCTCCTATTCTCCATTGTCCCATAATAATCGGTATTGTTGTTGTGGTTGTTTCTCCAGCTAAACTGTCTCTCTCGTTGGTGGGGCTGATAACCCGGTTTAGTTTTTGGGTTCAGTTCCCTTAAGCAAAACCAACAACAACTACAATAACGGATAATAAGAACTGGGCGGCAGGAATGAATATAGCGTTATAATCTAAAATATTCACATGCATTATGTTGAGTGTTTTGATGCGACGTGACCTTTATTGAGAAGTAGACATAGCTGGAATGCGATTGTTATCAATTGTCTCTTCAAGATTACCCCGCCCCATTCACTGCTCCACCTTCCACTCCGTCACTCCTTGAGGGAAGACACATCACTCAAACTCCCGACCAAGTTTCAAAATTACGGACTAGCAGAAATCGAAGTAGGCCAAAGTATATATTCCACACACTTACGTGATTTTATTTCCTAACTTTGTGAAGTGGGCTGCACTACTTAAAAGGATCATTTCCCATCTACCATATCCTCAGTTGCGTAGCACTGAATGTAAACTGGCAGTTTAGTATTATTATAATCATTATGCATCTTTGTGGCGGGAATTCGGTGGCTTCCGTTTCACAGATCAGCTAATTACAGGAAGGTTTTAATTATTTAAGAGGATTTTTTTTTCTGTTCCGTCTTAATTTTTAGGCTAAGCGATTTTTCACAGGGCGATTTTAATAAACATTAAGGAAGACGAATTACTGTAATAACGTTGTTGTTGTTGTTATTATTTTTTTTTAGCAATATCTTTCTTTTAATCATGAATTAAGTTTTGGTTTTTTGTTGACGTAAAGTATACTAGGTATACCTTACCAGTGGCGAGTACGGAGAGGAGGGGGGGGGGGGTACGGGGTGCATTGCCTCTTTCCCTTGGAATAAATGCCCTTTTTGCGCGTTTTAAAAAAAATATATACCCTATCTTGTTTTTTTACCCTATAAATGCTGGTGCTGCAGCATAAAGGAATGTCCTAAAAACGCAAAAAAGGCAAGAAGAAAGCCAGGGAAAGGTTAAATAGGGGCATAAAAGGGCAATAATCTTGATAATCTTGGTTCAGTATTGATTAAAGTTCATTTTTAAACTTAGCGAGACCTGTGAAGACGTATGAAAGATTATGTTTTCATTTTGATGAATAAATTAGTTTGGAATTATTGTTTGCTAACTTTATTATCAATATACTGCATTTATTTTCACTAAATAAATTATGAGGAATTTCATATTTGTTAGGCTGTTTAGGCAACGTAGGCGTGACGATTTTATACCTAGTCATTAAACCTATTCGTTAAGAGTAACGAATTTTTCCCTCACAAGCTGATCATGTATTGTTGAATTTGTGGACTGATTTAAGTGTTGTTGTGAGCCTGATGAAGGTGGCAAAATCACTAGAACTATTCCAGTGTTTTCAATGTAAATTCGCCTTGTAAAAGACACTGGACCTTCACTAGTAATTCACGAAGGTTTGGTTCGCGTAAACATGTGTGTAACTATTCATTAAGTCACCCAAATACTTCTTCTTTAAAAACTATCATTATAAAAACACCCCAAACGCTTCTTCTTTAAAACCTTAATGGTTTGTTTACGCTTCGTGTTAAGCATGACGCTGTTTTTCTTTTTAAACGTTTTTATTATCGTGCATAGAGGTCAGCCACCGAGCCACTCAGGAAGCAGAAATTTATTTGCTGCGGTATTAAAGCAAGACTTTCTTTAAATTTTGGGGGAATAGGGCTAAAACTCAGGAAAACGTGACGGATATCTCTGCCAGGTATTCATTATTATGGTAATGATGATACCTTATAGGTAGATAATCAAGTTCAATTATGTGCAATTAAAAAGCACGCGAATTGGCCCAGGGGCATTTCCGCACGAACTCGTGCACCGAAACGAACGCTCGTCACGGCGGGATTTCACGGTCCCTTGTGTTGAGCGAAACCTTCAGTGTCGTCAGACCTGCTATTATGGAGATAGTGAAATGCACCAACACGTACAGTGTGTAAAATCGAGGCAGAAGACATACTTCTGCATTTTCAGTAGGATAATAGGCTTAGGTGACGTTGACTGGAAAAATTGTCAATGATTCGCATTTTTAAAAAAAAGTTTTGGTAATTTATTTGAGCCTTAAACCGTCTGAACGAACTAGGCTGCATTTACACAACAAGTCCTTCCCGCTCGCCGAAAGCTATTTGCTAATTTGTTATTATTTATTGATGATGAGTTTCCATTTTTGATTAAACCGAGTGTGGCAATATATAAACAACAACACGGGTAAAGAAGCAAGCACAACAACAATTTTAAACATTGCTACATTATCGTTATTTCTCGCTATTTCCAAAACGGTTATATCAAGCAAAGAAATGCTGCTATTAGTGATAAAACGATGGTAGAAACCAAAGATTTCGCAACAAGAATTCAAAATCCAACATGGCGCTCGTTTCGAGTTTGCCGAATCGGAAAGAAACCATCGAAGGCATTCAGGAATCAATTCACCATTTTATACTGCAATAAGAATTGTTGCATGTTGTCATAACTTGACGCGTCATGCCACGTATATCATACTTCGCGTCGCGAGCCACGAGGAGAGGGTCTCAATCGGCATCGTTACCGTGGTTACCAGGTATATAGACGATGTGAAAGCCACACGCTCCGCTAAACATCCAGTGAATTTCATATTAACTACGTAAAAGCTTTTGACCGAGAAAATTGTGTTGCGTGTCACCGCGTAAACTCGTCCTAATGCTAGTAGACTTAAGTTGAACTAGAATAAGAAAATCTTCTCAGTAAGACTTCCCAGTAAAATGATATTAAATTCTTTTTACTTGTACGATTTTACTAAGAGTCGGTTTATTATTTTGTTATTGCAGTGTCCTAATTCTGAATCGTAATTGACGTTGTAGAAGGGATATTCTGAATTCTAAGATACTGTGACCACTGCACGAGCTGTCTTGGCTGGGGAAATCACCATTTTCAGTTTGCGCGAGTTTTATTTTAACTACGCGGACTTCCATTAACGCGCAGAATAATTTACCATTTTGAGTTGTTAAAAAAAAGTGTTGGTTTTGATTACTGGTTTTCAAGATTTACACGATTTTCAACCATTTATTGCGGTCCTTTGATATTTAAAAAAAAATATTAATCAATTTTCTCGCTTGATTGGACTGTTAAAGCGAGTGTCGGTGTAGCCTACTAACAAGAGAACATCTACTTCATATTTTATCGAGGTTGGAAATGACAACGAGTTGTTTTCCTAATAATTCTATTTAAAACAATTTTCAATGTAGTTTTTCTTTTTTGTTCATAAAGTTGCTATGTTTGAGCATCGTTGTAGATTATAGCAACGCTTTAATAAAAAATTATTCAAGCGTGAATAATTTATCTCTTACTTTTATACTTTCATTTATTTATTTGTGTTATCCATAATGTATATTTATCATAATTATATGCAATTTATCTTCACGGCTGAACAGAACAATGTTTACGTAATTACTATTTGTTAAGTTATCGCTTTATCATAAAATACAGGAAGAAAACTAAAGCCAATGAATTGCGCCGAAGTAAAATGATGCTTCGGCCGTTTTGCGATAGAAACTGAACTTTTTCTAATTTTATTTTAATTTGAAAACGTCTACCAGCTGAACAATAAAAAATTACGTTTATCAGGCAAATGCCCTTGCTAACCTGTTTTTCAAAAGAAATTATGGTGTTTTACGAGCAACTGAACATGCAATCTGAGATATTTATACAGAGAGATAGAGATTTAAAAAAAATGAAACTGCACTAAGAAAAAGAATAAAATGTAGTCCCCGGACGCTACGACAGCATGTTTTTATCTACACAAACCCTAGTTTCCAAAAAAGAACTTCAAATCACTCAGAGAATTCATCTTAAGAATAGGGCAGTGACACAACGTAGTATTATTGTATATAACTCTATGCTGGAGCCAGTAACTGGGTTAGCTGCAAGGGTCACTGGAGGGGAAAAGAAGGGCGTCTTACTGAAGCCAATGCTGTTAGAGCGGATTTCTTAGGCCTAAAACGCGCGATTTTTGTCGATTAGTTGTCAGTTGCTGACATTTGTAAGCAAGTGGAATCTTTTCTTTTCCGATTACAACCTAGCAGCATAAGGGATTGGAGAAAACAACGTTTTTTAAGCCTATGAAACCGCTCACAAAGCACTGCCTTGATTAGAAGTGCCGTTGTCTAACCCTACATTTTAATCTAGTGCCCCTTGCAGCTATCTCTCTTGTAGCCAATATGACGTCACACGACTCTGCTCCGTTGAGCTGATTCAGAGTTAAGCAAAAAATCTAGATGAACAATCTGCCAAAAGGAAACCAGACGAATTGTATTTGACTTTAGGTTGAAACTGCCGTGTAAGTTTATTATTATTATTATTTATTATTATTATTATAATTATTATAGAATTTTGGATAAACTAGAAAAGATGAATAAAACAATTAAAAAATGGTTCACTAATAGCGTTGAATAATACCAGTCATTTGCAAAATCCAGCAATTTAACATTGCTATTCATAAACATTATATCTTTAACATGAATGTAGCCTTCATTATAAAATTATGATAACAAGCGTACCCTAGATTACTGTATTTTATATAACTACTTTTA
>JAHWFP010184769.1:0-37913 GCA_023313725.1 Lithobius niger | reverse complement strand
TTCGCCGGCGATGAGGATCTGTTGAAGTCTGAGTACGGCGTTTTTCGGCGCCTATCAGACTTGTGCACCACTCGGGGCTTCGTGGTGTTCGCCACGCCCCGAGTGTGGGTCTTTTTTCCCTCTATGGGAATTCAACATAGTGGCTGAGTCTCGTTTTTGGCGTTTTCTCCGCCACGAGACTTTTTAGGGCTAACTCCCTCCTTGGAGTTTTCAATTTTTTGTTGCATTTCCCTCACACTTCCATCTTGCAACATTGCCCCGCACTAACAGCTCCGGTTCAGACACGTCCGTCTGTTGTAGTGCAGCCACAGACCCAGTGCCAACAGCCTCATTATTTCAACTCACCACACGAACACTCGGGAAAATCCCCCGACGCGAACAAAATGAAATCTCGGGCAAGGAACACGAAACGCCGGATTCCCTGGCGAAAAGCAAAAAAGAACAGAGCAAACATTACACACGTCTGCCTTGTCCCATACCCGAAAACGTAAGTGTCATTGTTGGGCTGGCGCTGGCTTGTTGGAGGCAACGATTGTTGCGCACCAAGTGGCAGATAGGCTAACCTCATTGCATTGCAAGTGTTGCAGGTGTTTTAAACTTTTAAGGGGTTTAAAAAATCGGGTAGAAAAGCAAATCGAAAACGATTTTAGCACATACTAGAGGTTAGTATTTTACAAATAGTAAGAAACTATAATGCAGTACAATTTCAACAAAATATTGATGAAAACCTGTTAAAAAGCAGAATATTGACCCAAAAGGTAGTCACAGAAAGAAAACCTAGCTACAGAACAATAATAAGAAAAAATAAATAAATAATGTACATAAATAGGTATATCTGGCATGATTTAGACTACATATTCAGTTCATCAGGTAAAAAGATGCATTTATACTTGGCCTACAAACGAGAACTGCCAGCTAGTATTGGCCGATACAAAACAATCAAGTGAGTTTTTAAATAAGTTGACATTTGGGGCCTCCACCAAATGTGTTCCAATAAGAAATAATTCGGCACGAGAAGAAGCCTCTGGTTTGATTTTGTGAATTAGTGGTTTAAAACGTCTCCGTGAGTGACCACTAGTGGAGGTCACACGGGTGTTTGTGAAAAGCGTATGAAGACTGGGGCCACCAAAACTAGAGGTAAGAATTTTAAAGAGAGTTATGGTTACCACACATAAGACGCCACCAGAAAGAATGTAGGTTTAAATGTTGAAGCCGCCCGAGATAAGAAAGGTGCCTGATGCCTTCCACATTTTTGGTCACTCTTCGCTGGACCTTTTCTAATGCAACATGATGTTTTATAAGGATTGGAAACCACAACTCGGAAGCATATTCAACGATCGGACGACTGACGGATAAGAATAGTTTCAAATAAATGTTTAAATGTCTGGTGCTCCATGTACATTGCTGTTGGATTAGATTTGTTGTTTGTTTGGAGTAAAAAAAATTCACAATTCCCACAAATCGAGTACATTACGCATAATTATCAAAACTCACAATGGTGGAGAAAAACATTTAGGTTGTGGGGTCCCTTGCGTGACTGGGTGACTGACTTCTCTAGGAGGCTACTTGAAGGATTTCAGCGACGCTTATATTGCTGTGGAAAGCCCAAGAAGCCGAGATTGCCCGAAGTTCATGTGCGGGTTACTCTTATGCTGTTGTCAGAGGTGTCAATGTAGAGATCTTCGTAAGCGTTGAGAACAACAGTTTTGATCCATGTTGCAATCATGATGGTCAAATTGACGCCGAAATCTTTCGAGATAGGGCAGAGGAAACGTTCGAATTCATCAACAATGATGTTTGTTAGTGCTGGTATGATGATTGGCTTGGTTGGTTTGCATGGTCTTTTGAGTCTTTGCCCAGAAGATGGTTCTCGGTTTGAGATGAACTGCTGACAAGTTTTCGTAGAAGAAACAAAATGATAGATCAATTGATAGGGCCTGTACTTCACTGCAACGTAGGCTAGTGGCGAGAGTGACAGTTTTCCGTGTTAGGAGGTCTAGGGAGCAATGTTGTATGGGTTCGTATGGAGCCTTCATGAGGGAGTTCAGGACAATGGAGAGGTCCCAGTCTGGCAAAGTGCGTTGAATGGAAGGACGTTCAACCTTAAATGTTTTTATGAGTGTTGAGATTTTGAAGTCGTTCAATAGATGAGAGTTGTTTGCAGCTTTAAAGACCAAGTTCAGTGCGGATCTGTAGACCAAAATGGTGGAGCCTTTTAGGCCTTCTTTGAAGAGAGTATTGAAGAAGTTCAAGAGTTCTGGTACAGGGGGATTGATTGGATTGACTTCCCTTCCGTGACACCAATGAAACCAACGCTTCCAGAACAGAGGCTGTCATAGATTTTGTTTGTTGAGTTCCTAATGGCTTTGCTGGCAATTCTAGTTGCTTCATCTTAGTTGGATGATAGTAGCTAACCGTGTAGGTGTAGGGCATTGCTGTTCGGGTGGAATTGGGTTCCTCTTCTTTGCAAAATCAGATCTTGAGTTTTTGGTAAGCTTCTTGGGAAGTCGATGAGTAGCTTGAGCAGTAGAGGGAACCAGGGAGCTGCTGGCCAGTTGGGAGCAATTAGAAGGAAGAGGCCTTATGTTTTCTGTATCTTCTGAAGAACCGTTGGTAGTAGTTTGAATGGAGGAAAGAGGTAGGCATGAAGGTTCTCCCATGAGAGGGTTAGGGCGTTGACTGTCCAGGCCATTTCGTCGGGGATTGGGCTGACGAACTGGGGAAGTTTGGCATTGCATCTCGTGGCAAATAGGTCTGTCGTGGGTTTGCCCTAGAGGTTGAAAAGAGATTCGCAGATTAATGTCGTTAGAGACCATTCCCCTGATGGAGGTTTCTGGCATGACAGAGTGTCTGCTATCATGTTGCGACTTCCTGGAATGAGGAGGAGGAGGATTGTTGTTCCGAGAGAGATGCAAAGGTGGAAGATTTCTGACGTGATGGAGTGGAGTTATCGGGAGTGAGTTCCACCTTCCTTGCGTATGTAGGCTATTGCTATGGTGTTATCTGACTGGATCTGAATTGTCTTCCCCTTGATGATGTGTTGGAAATGGCAGAGGGCGTTGTAGATCACTTTCATCTCGAGAATGTTGATGTGGCATTTCTCGTGCTCCATCCATTGGCCTGAGATTTCCAGTTGATTTATGTGGGCACCCCCCCCCCCCCATCCCTCCAAGGATGCGTCCATCAGAAGTAGGGGTGTGCGGTTTTAATATTTTGGGTTCGATTAGATTTTCATCGATTTTGGGGAAGAACACCTCGATTTCGATTATTATTCGATTTCAAAATTCAATTTTTTTCCTTTTTTGATTTTAAACTATTTTGTTTTGGAATTTGTATCTACCAGGGCTAGCCTTTGAAAAAATTATTAATGTTCAGTAATTACATTCGTTTAAACTAATGTCGCTCCAATTCTTGCGAACTAAACTTTGAATTGTGTGTTCATTTATTACGCAAAACTACATTTTGGTATTACAGTATAACCTCGTTAATAAGAACTCGGATAACAAGAATTCCTGCTTAATAAGAACTTTTTTCAAGATTTTGGTTGGTCAGCTACTCAGTCAGAACTAAATATATACGGCTATAACGAACTCTGTTAATACGAAAGTACGGATAAGACGAACAAATATTTACAATTGTAGCTTATTTTTACGAATTTGTTGTTCGTAACAGTTTCTTTTTCCTTCCCCTTGAATTTCGTTTTGTTTCACTCAAAACATCAATCATTAGTTGACTCCATCTTGGGAAGTGATAAGAGTTTTGTCCGTTTGGGCAAACGCGAAGGTCAAGGACGAATGAAAAGAAAATACCGTATACCGGTAGATTACATTTTTTTTAAGTTGCAGTCCAATTTCTCTCGTCCGTTTAATAAGAACTATGGTTAATAAGAACATTTTTAGCAGTCCCCTTAAAGTTCATATTAAAGAGGTTTTACTGTAATACAAAGTTAGAAATCAAGCTTCTACCTTCCCCCTTTTGAATAGCACCATCCTTCGATTTTATTTAGTCAAATTAACTTTATACATTGTGCAAGTGTGGCCAATTATTGTCCCTTAGTTGATTGTTAAACTTTCACTGGAGTTTAAAACGAAATTTTACTGTTGTAATTTTAGGGCAATGGCTACATTATTTTAGCAATGGTTAACATGATACCGTACATAGTTGCCACATAAAACAAAGTCATAACATATTTTTGGCTAAAGTTAATGTTTTACTAGATTCTAATTTTTAAGTTAAACTTTACGTTAGTGTATTTATTGTAAAAATTACACAAAATAGAAAATAATTCATCGAGATACTGTTGTTGTTTGGCGTGCACCCAGCGTTAGCCATGGCGCAATACTCGATGGTAATCTCGTTAATCATTGGGAATCTCGTAATCAAATTTTTTGACTTTGATTTGGTCATATTCGATTAGATTTCGACAATGTAATAAAATCGAAATCGAATCGAAAGTTTCAATTTTCGCACAGTCCTAGTCAGAAGGTACAGGTCTGATTGTGGTTCATGGAGGCTTGACCACCAAAGAAGAGTTTCGAAGGGGAAGTTGTTGTCTGTTGGTGTTGATTTTGTTGATGATGGGTGAGTGTTTCCCCAGTGGTCGATTCTGAAGTGATGAAAGGGTCTGTTCATCCACCTGCCGTAAGGGACAAGACTTGCCATGGAGTCCAAGCAGCCTATGAGAGAGTTGAGTTATGTGAGGGTGTTGTTTGGTTTCTGTCGAAATTGATGGCAGGCATTTAGAGTTGATTCCATTCGCTCTGGTGAAGGATGGATTGTTGCAGATGCAAGGTTGAAAACTGCACCTAGAAAGACGAATTCTTGAGCAAGGACAACGCGAGATTTTGGTTAAGTTGATGTCGAAGCCAAGGTCGGAAAGAAGATGAATGGCTAGATCTCTGTTGTGGATTAGTAGTGTTGGGGATTCGCTGCTCAGAAGCCAATCGTCCAGGTAGGCATTTGCTGAGACTTGGTTTTGGTGCAGATGGACTAGGACGGGTTTCGAAACTGCCGTGAAAATTCTTGGTGCTGCATTTAATCCGAAAGGGAGACACTGGAATTCGTAGACGGTGCTGTCGTACATAAATCGAAAAAGGTGACGGACGGAGGCATGTAGAGGGACACGGAGATGAGTGTCTTCTAGATCTACAGAGATGGTCCAGCCGTTTTGATTGCGGTTTCGACGAATTGAATCGAAGGTCTCCATCTTGAAATGGTGATTTTCCATGAACTTGTTTAATGGTTTCAAATTGAAGATCATTCTTTCACCCCAGGAGTTTTTTGGTCGAAGGAAAATCGAGCTGTAGAATCCTGGTCGTAGGGGGTGTGTGGCTTTGAATGGCGTCTTTTGAGATGGAAAGAACGAATGGATGTGATGTCATCTTTTTCCAGGCAGGTAGAAAGTGGCGTAGATGGCCTTCTACTGAAAATGATTGTTGAGGTGTAATGTCATTGGTGGTGATGTGATCTGCTGCGGGAGCCAGGGATCAAACGTCGGTTGCGGCGATCGGGAGTTGAGCAGCGATTGGTGTTTTTGCCTCTTCCCCGGTAGTTTGATTTCCCTCGAAAGGGCTGGTCGTCATGTTGATGTTTTGATGAGGGACTCGGATCTTTATAAGAATTGGAGTAAGAAGAGTCGGTCTTGTAAGTTGTAGCATGGCAACTTGAGCTTGTCGTTCTCATTTATGTTGGGAAAAGGTTGTGTGGTCTTGGAGTAGGCATTCTGAGGTTTGGAAGCTTTTGGTTTGCGAGAAAAATCCAAATGAGGGGCACGTTTGGGGATGAGTCCACGAAACAAGGTGTCACTCTCATGGATGGGAAGATTTCTTAATTCATGACGAGTTGAGTTGTTGTACAGTGCCTTGGTCAGCCAGTTCATGATAGGTGGCGAATGAGGCTTTCTTGAAAAGTTGTTGTATTATTCCGTTAATTCGAGTGGTTTCAGTGCGGCTAGATTCCCATGCTAGTTCTCTGATTAAGCATTGATGGCGGTGTGTATCACGTCAGCTTGGGAAGATGCACGAAGGCTCAAACGGATGATCTTGTCGATATCACGTAGAACTGCAGAAGAGATGTCAATCTTCTTTGGAATGTGGGGGCAGTCCCTAAATCCATTTTGCAGTCTGCAGTGAGAAATTCAGAAGCAGGATAGGTTCCAAAGTGTCATGGGTTGGCAGCGCCATCTCCATGTGGGCGAAAGAATCAATTTTCTCGTCCTGGTTTTGGGGGGCGGTGGGTCTTTAGCCAATTCTAATGCATCTTCTTTTCCTAGTAGGAAACCTCCATTTCGAAGGAGCGTGGTGAGTAATGTTGTTGATTGGCCTAACATTGGTCGAGGTTTGTGCGACTTGTTTCGTTGGCAATAACTATAGCCGGCCATAAGACCACGATTCTTTGTTGGTACGCTGTTATCGGGTGATGGCATGTACAGAAAACAGTCAGGAATGGTGTCTTCTACTGTGCAAAGAAGCTCCCAGAGAGGAAGGGCTGACTTGTCGTCGTTATCTTAGTCCCAGTTTCATCAAAATGTACTTGACGGGAGCTTACATTCGTGGAATCATCCGTTGTCGACGAGTGTCGTGACGAGTTGCGGTTAGTGGAAGCATAAAGGGCCGATGCGGAATCGAGTTCAGAGTCAGACGTAATGGTCGTGGTTTCATTTTCCTTGCAACGCTTCTTCACAGGGAGCAAAGGTCGAATAAACATGCTGTCGTTCTTTGAAGAAGTGGCAGTGGTGCTAGAAGAATGATGTCTTTTCCTTGAAAGAGTAGACGAATCGGTGACCCAATCTTGTGTGTATGACTTGCTATGGGAGGATGAAGGCGGACTTGTAGCTTGAGATTTGTTGTGCGACTTGTAATAAAATTCTCTAATGGCGCGATCCATAAGCGCATGAATTTGACGAGACGACAATGGTCCGGAAGGTGAGTGATGTTTGTTTGAAGTAAGCTCCGAATGACGCGACGACAATGAAGTCTTGTTAGATTACTTGTGTTTCTTATGTTTCCGTTTGTGCGACAGAGTTGACGGTTGTCCACACGGAATTGGAGAAGGCAAACGGGAAAGTAAACCAGGAGATGGTGCGACAACAACATCCGGGTCTCCAGGCGAAGGGTTTATGGGCATTTGATTGGTCGACGCGTCCACAGCCGAGTCTTTGGATCTTGTCATCTTGGTGCTACAGTAGTTGATGCGACAAGCGGTGGCGGGCGCCAGAAGGTGGAGACGACACAAGTGGGAGCGACAACTTGACATGATGCGACAAAGATGGTGCGACACAAAACTAGAGAGAGCAAGAAGACGATGTGAGTTTGGTCAGCGCTGGAGGGAAAAGATGGCAGGCCAGCCGCACCTGAATGCTTTTGTAGAGGGGTTGTGCATGACGTATGCGCAGACCGGGTTACACAGCTGGGTGATCGTCCTTAACTCAAAAACCTCCAGCGAGAGAAAGCATACTTCAGGGAAATATTCATAATAATATCGGAGACCGGCTAAAAGGAAAAGGAAGGCCTAAAGGAAAACCACTTCTCCCCTCCTCGTGCCCGCATTGAAAATGAACCCTCCCACTCTATGTCCAGCTAAAAAGGAGCCAGGCATGAGTGGTCGATCAATCTGACAAGTCTTCGGGAACAGTGCCGGGAAATGTGACCGGCCCACGGGCTTCCTCTAGTATGCAATAAATTTACAAGTAATCTATGTTTCCGAACGACAAGAGAAACCGCTTTTTGCTGGGACAGTGGCACAACATGGTTTATCCAGTTATTACCGGCTAAAACTGGCAAAATCCAGCAAGCCGCTTCATACACTTATTTTTAGAGTAGCTCATAATACGCGATTCCACGATTAGCCAAAAATCGCGGATCTTAAATTACGCTTCTGACGAAGTTTATTTTCAGTGGTACGGGATTATTGCTATGTTTGGGGTCATTAAAGTTTCCACCGACGATCGCGGAAAAAGAACATTTCTCGCGGAAATCAATTATTTCCCCCAAATCGCACTTTTTTTTTACCAAATTTTTAGGTTTGGTTGACCTTTTAAGCAGGGAGTTAGAAAAAATTGTCGTCGGTCGTGGAGTGAGTTGGTTTTTTTCGTCACCCATGGAGTGAGGCACTAACGAAATATATATTCTTGCAAAACTTATTGATATAGTCCGATTGTGGAAACTTGTAAGTCTCTACCATGACAAGTATGAAGTAGGCGTAGATGTAGGCTAAGCTAAAAAAAAATAATCAATTTATTTTTTTATATTTTTTTTTAGGGGTGGGGGACACGGAATGTCGTGGAAACTTAATTTTATTGGCGTGGAAAGTCGTGGAAACCTTTATAATGGTTGCCGTGGAATTCCGCCGAAAAAGTTAAATATTCATGGCGCGGATTTTTTGATTTTTGGCCGCGGACAATGAGCGACTTTGCTTATTTTCACAGTAAAAGATATACTTCTCACAATATTTATGCAAATTTTCGACAGTCAGTTGCATAAATTTCCATAGATATTGTGAGAAGAAAATCTTTCACTGCGAAAATAAGCGTATGAAAGATAAATAAGTGGCGAATATGAATTTTCAAAGTAAACGATGTGACGTTTTCAAGGGGAGCGTTATAATTTACCACTATTTGACTATTGTAGGGCATACTTTTTTTTTTATTTGACTTCAAGTAGATTGTCGCCATATTTTTGGCCAAAGGGGCAAAAACATGGGGTGTCAAAAACCAGCCAACCCAGCATTTCATCCACTTAAATCTTGTTTTTTTTGCAGAAAAATTAACTAAAGGCTTCATACATTTAACACTATCAACTTTTAATCCAACACGATTCACGGAAGCGTTTGTAATCATGGAAATATTCGGTAACATTAGGTCTATGCGATCGATCATTGACGTTCGTGATCTGGATTGTCTAGTGATAACACAATGCCTTTATTCTTCTTTACCTACAAATTTAGTTTATTAGATAGTCCTCCTTCCAATATCTAACATAAATCAAAGTTAAATCTAATTTCTATCCATTGCCAACCTTCAAAACAGAAAACGCGATTTACAACCAGGAAGCGCCAAGCATAAAATGTCATATTGGAAGCGGTGGAATGGATGTTTCAAGCGCTTAGCACAGGGGGCAGAATTTTCTTCAAATGCCTGCAACACGTAATTCAGTGCCTACAAATTGTCTGCAAGAACTTACCCCACTGAACTCCCACACTATGAAACTCAGCCATTTTTTTTGGGGGGGTGGGGGGATGGTGGAGGATGGCTTCTAGATTTTCTTTTGACGTTTTAGGCCTCGGATGAATACGCTAACTTAAAAAAAAAAATGTAAAAATTCTTTAAAGTAAAGTACTACTTATTATTTTAAAACTTTTTATTCTGGCATTTTGGTTTTTGGTGTTGCATTGTACTTATTTTGACCCACAGTACTAATAAACATTTTTAGTGATAAACAGCTAGCACGAAATTCTTTATTCATTTGTGTTTACTAATTTCAAGTTACTGGCATGGCATCAATTACCGACTTAAAATATTTAGGGTGTGTAACACCATACTTATTTTTTCACATATTTTCTTGTTCATTTTGTACTTCAGGAGGACCATTTAATACACAAAGCTCTCATATCAGTAGTACCAAGTCAGGCGGCATCAGCAAGCATCTGATAGATAGATACGGGGAAATGCATCCCAAGCACAATAGACAGAGCGAGAAGCAGGAGTAGTAGGAGAGAAAAGGCCCGATCTCGATCACGATACGCGCTGCAAACTAAAAGATGTAGCAAACAAATAACATGACAAAAGAAATTTTACTCCAAAAGTTACTAGTTACACAGGCAAATTCAACAACTACAGCCAAACAACAACCAAACTAAATAGAACGTTTGTAAAAAAGCGTGCATTTCGTAATCGTAATAAGTTTTATTGTTAGAAAGAGATCATATAAGTACACAAACAGCCGATTACCGGGATTTAGTACGTTAGAAAGAGCTTTGATTTGTCTGCAGACAAGGCAGTTTTGTCTGCGACGCACGTCACGGTGATTGTGCCACTGGTGCGCTTACAGAGTCTGGATGCGTGGTACCTCTGTTCGTTCCTTGCGTCCACTACCGTGGAGGTGCCCATGTGTCCAGATCCTCCAGAAAGAACAGAAAACGAAGTCAACTTCAGGAAAATTGTGTCAACACGTGCTTCGTGGTTCCAAATACCATTATCTGATTTGAAGGTTTTAACTTTGAATTATGTTAGACATTGGGAGGAGGGCGATCTACTAAAACTACATTTGTGAATAAATGAGAATAAAGGTATTGCGTTTTCGCTAGACTGAATCCAGAACACGCACGTCGCTGATTGATGGCATAGGCCTAATCATGATCTTGATCCGCTCATGTTAGGCTACCGAAAGTTTGTATGGTTAGAAATTAGTTTTATCTGCGAATTATGTTGAATTTTGAAGGGTAGACGTAAAATGACCTAAATTTGAGAATAAACGAGAATAAAGACATTGTGTTAATGCTAGATTAAATCCAAAACTCATAAGCGAATAATTGCATTATCGCCGACTTTTGCGTGATAGAAAACTACCTCTCTGTTCAGAATTTAGTTCAGAAAATAGATAAGACTTGTTTTTAATGCCCAACCCCCAGCTTCGTACACCTAGGGTGTGCGCTGTATTAATTTAGACGCACTCCGCACTTGCCAATGTTCACTGGTCAATCATTTTTGGAGATGCTTAAGATGCAAATGAGACATGGAATCTTTTCTTCAACCATAGTAAACATTGTGCAAGTATTTGTAGTAAAATCAAACCGCATTGCAGAAATGCTAAAATTCCAATCCCAAGGTACATCATCAAGATGGGATTAAAAAAGGCTAACCTTTGGCTTTTAACACAAATGAACACAAATGAATAAAGAATTTCGTGGTAGCTGTTTAACACTGAAAATGTTTATTAATACTGTAGGTCAAAATAAGTACAACGCAACACCAAATGCTTTTAAGCTCTTTTCAATATAAAAAAAAAATTGTTCAGCTCATAATTTAGTTGTATAATGCTCACCGAAGAGCTTATTTTTCTAGTGTCAATTCAACGATTGGCTCGCATGTTGTGAATGCAAAGTTTTGGCCAACGTAAATTTATCCTCCCTCTTCGCTTTTTACATCAATAAGCAACTAATTTCTCATTCCCCAACCTGAATGGGCTAATCTGTTTTTATCTCTAGAATACCCACCCAATTAAATTTTTTCATTTATGGTATACTCAAGACGAAATTCCTGACTAGAGTTTAATAGAGTCTCCTATCCACCAATGTACCTAATGATTAGTAATCCTCGGAGTCCAGATCCACATATGCGTATAACGGACCGCCATGAATATTGTCCAGGTGCACTGAGGCGACAACAATGTGGGGAGAACAGGTGGGTAACTGGGTACGTATTCTAGGGATTAAAACAGATTAACCCATTCAGGCTGGGGAATAGGAAATCGGTTATTTTTATCCCAGAATAACTCCCCAATTACATTTTTGCGTTGCAAATGACTTCGACAACTTGAGGTGGTGGGTTGTTACCGCCGTCTCTTCCCGGGTTACCTGGTAGTGTACATTGGTGGAGCCTTAAACTTCTGGAGGACAGTAAGAGGACTGAAGGAGGATAAGGCTTCCACCTGGATCAACATATCCCTTGGATAATGCAAAGTACAACTGGTTTCATACTTCCAAGAGGCCGCTTGTCGAACCCCTTCAATTGGAACGTTGTTGTAGGCTGCCCAAGAAGTAGAGAGAGCCCGCATTTCATGATGAGGAGTCTTCTTGACGTTTTCCAAGAGAGCTGAATCCAGGTTTGGTCCCTCTATCCAGGCATGCAGGTGAGAGCTGTAGTAAACATGATAGCCATGTGCTGCATTATTCCATTGCTGCTGACGTATTACTTCATGTGACTCTACCAAGCAATGCAGCTGCAAGGTTTTTTTTTTTTTTTTTAGATAAAGTAGCTAGCCAAGCTAAAAAGCTAGCCTACGTGGAAGTTCAGTCATGTTATTTGCTTGATGTTGATGTAAATAGGAAGAAGTGACCAAGAAATTCACTGTATGCTCGGTAAAAAAGGAAACTTTATAAAGGTACAGAACATGTAGGTTTGCAAAATAAACTAACTTCGTCCTTTAGCTTACAGATTGATTCAGTCTTGTATCCACAGTAACAGTCACAGAATTGTACTGGCAATGATACTTACATGTGTGCAGATTATTGTCAACCAATGGGTCTTCCAACAAGGGATTTAAAACATCTACAGAGTCCATTTTCTCTAGGCATGCCATATTGTTAGATAAAAGTTACTCATACCTGGAAAGACACAACATATTTAAGCCATAAAATATTTGTGTAACACATCAAAGAAGACAAAAAAACAACAATAGGTACTTTAGTTCGCTGCATTCAAAAAAGATGCATCAGCCAGAACCATAAGTTCATGACGTACCAAGACTCACAAATAAAAGAAACAGTCTGCTTTAAATATTAGCCTTGTGAGGCGACAAGATGCAGTAAGCTGAAGAAAAAGTGACGAATACCTTCCACTGTTTTGGCAGATCACCCCACATGAAGCTATAGGGCCAAATAAGATACCATGAAACTTCTTAAGTATCAAAATGGATTAATAACAGTTCTTGTCAAACTTTCATCTTTCAAAGGGGTTCGTTCCTTTTGAATGATGTAATCGTCATGCATACATTACACCAATTTACAAAAAGTGCCCACAATACAATCCTTTAAAATACAGACCTATCAGCATTACCGCACAATTGGAAAAACTATTTGAATCTGTTTGTGCAACCATTTTTTTGAGTTTATTGAGAATAGTAAATATCTTAGCCAAGCTCAACACAGAGTTAGGTCATGCTAGTCAACAGTAACTAACGGCTTATCCTTTTATGCAAATATCTACCGCCTTCTGTGTGAAAATATACCAGTTAACATTTTTTATATGAATATCATAAAGCCTTTGATCAAGAACCACGCAATTTTTTAACCCATAAATTTAAAATAGTTGGGATCCAAGGGCCTAATTTGAACTTGATCTCAAATTGCCGTAAATTGTGGATTAAACGCCTATGGGCTTATGCAGTTAATTTGGCAAAAATAGGGGGGTGGGCTTTAAATCAAGCATTATCAATTTTCTAACCTTTCTGTACATCTATTACAGAAAATTCGAAGCTTTTGAACGATATCTGAAAGACCAATTTTTACATCCTTTTCATTGCTGTGAAGAAGGGAGGAGGCTTAGGTGAGAGATGGCTAGGCCTTGTGCAGGTGCTAGGAGCTAAAGGATGAGTCCACTATCACTACAGGGAGGGAGAAGGGGCCAGTAAACATAGAAAGCAGTATATCTTTATTCACATCATATAACCTTTAGGTAATTTTTCATAGAAAAACTACAATTTGAGGGGTGGGCTTTAACTCCACTATTTCACGATTTTGACTTTACAGCATTTTACGGGGTGGGGTTTAGCTTCAACTGGGCTTTTAATACACAATTTACGGTGGTTGTTAAACAGAATTTTGGTTGTGGTTATCTGGGTAAAACATTAAAAAACAGTTCAGGTTACTAGTGGTACTGTGGAAGGTTCAGTGTTATGCCCTTTACTCTTTATGTTGTATTTTGACGATTTTGGAGAGATACCACGAGTGCCATGGTATGCTGATAACTGGATTTTCTGGATTAATACTGGAGTTTAAAAAAATTGCACAATTTATTAATGCATAAATGAGAGAGACCTTGCATCATACAAGACGTATTTGGTATGTGGCGAGTCGAAATTGTGAAATCGTGAGCACTTTGTAAGGTCTACTGGCCAAGTGGCAACTGCTACTAGATTGACATTCGAAAGGGTTGCATGGTAAGGTTTGCCGATGATTCTGAGCTACGAACTGGCTTGCAGTCATATGAGCTTTCGGCACATTCGCAAACAGATCTTGACAAACATGGAGTAATGTATGGAAGTAATATATGGAGTAATATATGGAGTAATATATGGAGTAATATATGGAAACGGTATACACATACTCAAAAATCTGTCATTCTACATTTAGGATATAACAATCCAAATTTGTTTACTGGGGTACTACTGAACTCCAAACAACCAACCAGGTTACCGACCTTGGTATCCTAGTAGAAAATGGCCTCAAATTCATTTCACATATCGCATTTCTTCTCATATCACTGCAATTATCTCTAAAGCTAATTCCACATACACTTTAATTGGGTACACTACCATTTCTCATCATCCGGACATCAAATTAGTTTTAGCTTTGATCTGACCTATTATTGAGTATGCGGTTGACTTTTAGTGTATGTACCTGGAAAAAAGACTGATCGCATTACAATAAGTAGAACAAAGACGTTTTTCGAAACGGGTTCAAAAACTTATCGGAACGCACATATGAACAACGGATTCAAATATTAAATGTTCCGCCCGTGTGGTCGCGTTTTACTAGTGAAAGTATTATTACTGTTTAAAATCTTAGTTGAATTACGGTGGACCCTTTTCAAGAGAAAAACTGCATCTGCAAACTCATCACGCAACACGTTTATAGACATCCTTATAAAGCAAACTTATAACGGACATAAGTTTGCCTCTCAAGCCTGAATTTTCCTACCATAAACAGGCTCTCACAAACGCAGGGCGTAAAATTGGTCGAAGGAACAGCATTGTCGTGTAGAAATAACTCGCAAATCCGGTTTTACAACTTACAAGAAAGATTGATCGAAAACCACAGAAATCTGATTAATGATTCACCCTTATTAAGTAACAGTGATTTATAACATATGTATAGCAAAAAAATAAAAGGCAACGTAATTCGGCATCTGAAACGTGCCAGCAATTCGCCAAGTTAACGTTGTGGAGAAAGAGAAATTTTGCGTCACTGTGGTAATTTTTTATCTGGCACGGCCCTGACTGTATACATGAATGGGCTTGGCATACTTTTTTATCACGGTTACTCTGTATTTGGTGGTGTAGACGAATTGTATGTATGTATATATCATGATTATGATTGTAAAAATTATTAACTATTATATGACATTGTGAACCTATTCTATAATAAAGTTATTAATTCTTATTTTGTTGCTTTCTTTTCTCACTGCTTCCCTTTTCTGTCATGTATGTATTGCCCATTTTTGGGCGATTTGACAATGTAAACATCACAAAGAAAAATTACACAACACCACCACAGATGAACAAGCAAATGTTCCAACCATTAAATTTTCGATGATAGTCCATTCATCTTCGTCAGAATCTTGTGCAAATAAAGTATGTACGTCGCATCGCACCTTGTACTTGTACCACGCTAAAAAAAATGTGCACTAGTCTGTTGTAGGCTAACACTGATACTGTATTTATGCGTTTTAACTGGACGTTTCACTTGCTGTCAAGGACGAAGCTCAACTCGGGTCAAACAAGGAGGTTGACATCGATGTACGCAGGGATAACAACGTTCGTTAAGGCTCCACCATTCAGTCGTATCTTTTGATTGCCAGAGAATCCAAAGCACAAAGATAGTTGTCATGAAAACTGTTGGATTTTAGCACGATGGCAGTATTATCCCAGGAAATATCATGTCCAGTTTCCTGGCGTGCACTGTTCGGCAGTGCCGCTTTTTCAGTCTTTTCTGCTATTTCTGTGGATGACCGCGCTTACATGCTCGTGGAGTCTCACCTGCAGTTGTCTATGTTTCTCCGATAATACAGCCTCACAGCCCCTGCGAGGGACACTATAGACCACTCCTTTCCGTGACAGCGGTGGGATTGGAGGCAACATGTTGACACGTGGAGAAGGCCGGTGGTGGTGGGAAGGGGGGGGGGGGGATTTGTTGGTTTGTACACTGTGCTTCTGGTGGAGTAGTCTAGTACCCCTTTCAAAGCCTGCAAGGCTTTGCATATAGGAGAAGTCGTAGACAACTGCAGGCGAGGCCCCACAAGCATGCAAACACTATCCTCCATAGAACAGCAGAAAAGACAGAAAAAATGGCATTGCTGAACACTGGACACACAGAAAATTTACTAGGATGATACTGCCATCCTGTTGTAATCGAACACCTTGTATAATAACATCTTCATGCTTTGGAATATCTGGCAATACTTTACGCACCTCTCAAAATAGTGAAAACCAGTCCACAATTTTCACAAATTTCCGACAGCTTTGAAAAATTTTGTTGTTGAAATTTCTCCTACTGTCTTCTTCAGGTGATTTAAGTAATAAATATGTACTAGTTACATCACACTGTACTGTACCGTGATGTAACTAGTAAATATTTACGTATTTCTTAATCACCTTTTTCTTAATCACAATTTTAATTCCTTAATCACAATTTTTTTTTCAAAGCTGTCAAAAATTTGTGAAAATTGTGGAATGGTCTTCGCTACTTTGAGAGGTGGGAAAAGTATGGCGTCTGCTGTAGAATGTGATTCGAGTGACTCTCAATGTAATCGCAGCCATTATGCTATATTTTGAATATCTGGCAATCAAAAGATACAAGCTAAACAGTGTGAGCCCGGGCCCCCCCCCCCCTTTCGAACTTTGCTAAACCTGTTAGACTGATATTAACCTGCTTGTTCGACCACAGTTTGGCTCCCTCCTTGACAGCAACTGGAGCACCCAGTTAAAACGCAAGATAAATTTCAGTGGTAAAAAGGACCAGCACGTTGTTTTTTCAAAAGTGGTGAGACATGATGTGATGGTCATATTTTATTTGCACGTGATACTGAATACGATGAATGGACTATCACCAACAATTTAATGGTTGAACATTTCCTTGTTCATCTGTGGTGGTGTGTATTTTTTTCTTCATCCAGTCTTCGAAAATCCACCATGCGGACCAGTTCCTGGGTTTTTTCCAGTTAAAGTTAAAATCACTGGAAAAAAATAAATAATTTTTATCTCCTATTAAAATAAATAATGAGATATAATTTTGTATACTACTACTAAACGCAATTGCTGGAAATAATGGCTAGAAATAATTTGTTTTGGCTAGACGTCCCTCCTCAACACCAACAATATCACAAACAACAAAATAAAAACAGTTGAAAACACTGGAGGGGGGGGGAGACAGTGGATGATGTGTACAGCAGATCGTCAATCTTTTTTTTTCTTTTTCTCATCGCAACGTTCAAACTTGGTTCAAACCACCAGTCACCATGTACCGGCAGCGCACAACGCACATAACACAGTGTGTTTTGTACGTTGTGCGCTGCCGTTACACTTGCCTCTATGCCTCAAACATGGCGGCCTGACAGCCTTCCAATTGCTGCACACTCAGGAACTGGACAGCTGCCAGTCGCCAAGTAGCAGCACGGGTCCACGGCGCAACCAGTTGGAACCGGTCTGCGCCTGTTCGGTCGTAGCCTTGGGCTGGATCCTATTGTTCTGGATTGCTTATAAGGCGATTCCCAGCAGAGGCTCGAGTTAGTTGGTGTAGGAGATCTGACTGAACGGTTGGATCTCTTAAGCCTACAAGGTCAGACAGAAGGTTAAAGTGGCACTATAACTGATTGAAATGCGAACAAAAATACCATGGCGCCATCTAGCGGCAGTGATATTGTTAACCTTTATAGCTTGCCCCCAGGTGCATGGGGACGAACCAAATTTTCACTCAATAATCAAGGATGCCATGGCTTGTTTGTTTCGTTAAAAGAAATGCCGTTATGCATACCTTCGCTTGGTGCAAGCAACAGCTAGATTGTACTGCATAGTGTTAGATGTTGTATGATTCCATCAGGTTTCAATTGTTGATAGTGCCACTTTAAATTCTGGCTGATGCCTAATATGTAACGCTATAGATGTATAGTCTAGTGGTCGACCGAAACCAATTTTTTTACTTTCGGCTGTAACCGAAACCACTGTCGAAACCAGTGATTTGGTTTCGGCCGAAACCGAAATCACTAACGAAACTGACAATTCAGTTTCGGCCGAAACCGAAACCACTACCAAAATCGGTCAATCAGTTTCGGCCGAAACCACTACCGAAACCGGAACCAAAAACCGAAACCTAACCTGAAAAGTATCAATTTTAATAATTTGACAAAAAAAAAAAAACAGGAATAAAATCATAAAATCATGAATGTGTGGCCTCCCACCAGCCCCTTCCCCCGCCCCTCCAACAAAAATAATGTTTTAGAATTAAAAAAGAACTTGTCAGTCTTGCTACAAGACTACAGGACTTTCGTTTGTATTTTTTTTTGTCACTGCTCATTTTTTATTTTAAAAATAGTCCTATTTTATTCGGGCCAGTCCAGGGCACGGAAAAGGGCTGTTCATTCAGTAAGAGCTTTGCTTGAAAACGTAAATAAAGACTAATGCAAGCATAAATACCCTCCAGTGCAACGAAGCCATTTAAATATTTTGAATTTGGATTTAAAAAAAAAATTGTATGTATTATTGATGGCATGGCAGATGCAAGCAGGATCTGTGATGGTGCCCCCTGTATGTTGACACCACTAGGCTACAGCCTAGTAGTCTGTACGGAAATTGGATACTGCCAGGAAGTAGAAGTGGTTTCGGCTTCACCGAAACTGAAGCATAGGATTCAGCTGAAACCGAAACCGTGACTGAAACCGGTCGGTTTCGGCCGAAACAGAAACTGAGCTATTAACTTCATGGCCGAAACCGAAATTCGGTCGACCTCTAGTATAGTACCCTAGCTATACAGTGAGAAGTAAATTGGAATTGAGCTTTGTCTTGAAACTAATCGTCTACTTCCTTAGCACCTTACAGCCATTTCCTTTCCTCCACAGCTGGTGATGCGACAACTTCTCAGTTCCCTTGTTCGATGACGGGACAATTCGAAACAAGTGCCACAATTAAGGGAGGTTCAAATGGTGCAAGGCTCCCGAGCCAAGGAGCCAAGTGGGCACAACTTTGTACATACTACTGTAAAATAGGCCACAAACTGACACAAAATTTTAGTCTATTGGGGACCCTACATTTTACTTTTGCACCCCCTCGCCCTGAAAAAGTCTAATTGTGGCACTGTTCGGAATCAATCAACAATGCTTCGATGTATAAAAATATAAATAACCACGCAAGTCGCAACAATACGCTCGAGTATGTTAGTGTTAAACCCTGTTGTTCGACCAAATGCGATGCACCAGCCTCTGTTGATCTCGTGGTCGACGACCTTCAGGAAGTTCAGTTGGTACACCGCATTGTTACAGAACGCCGTGATATATCATCTCCATCATTGAGCACACTGATAGTTTTCTGGTTGTCATCAACGTATTTATGATAACAGTGCAAAATACCAGACGCCAATGACACGTGCTTCTGGTGCAACGAAAGGCACGAAAAATACAGGCACTGAATTGGTTACGGACCAAAAAATCAGTGCGTTTTTTCGCACCATTGTTACTACCTGTATTTGTGTATTTTCAATTTACTTAATGTTACCATTATAAACGATGATTTAGCTTGTTTGTCCATTTGATGCCGTTTCGAACCAAACTTGCACAGATTAAAGAACACCGCAAATTTGCTGAGTTTGTTTGGTTAGTGTTGCCGGGACCCGAGTAACAAGGCTATCGATCCCAGACTCATGGTTACAGATCTTGTGACCGTTTTTTTTTTTTTTTTTTTATTTGTTTACATGTTAATATGTGATTTGAGAGAAAGAAGTGATGCGATTATGAGCTCATCACAAAAAATAACATAGTTCAGCAAAAGTTCACGAACTTTTGATTTCGGTCACAAACTACCGTATGACCCTATTTTGAGCATAGTTTGACCGAACCGCTCAGGACTTCATTCTGAAAACCAGGTAGCTTGGATTACATGTAGCTTTGTAGCTTGGATCAAAGCTACGTATAATCCAAGCTCCCTGCTGAAAACCACGAACCGCAAACTGCCACAAACCTAAGCCTTTTTAATTTGCTTTTGCAATTAAGCAAGCCAGGGCAACTAATCTTGGCTAGGGCGATAAAAAGCTGTTTCTAATGCCGTTATTGTAAGGCGAGTAAATTTTTTCCACATTTCAATACTTTATTGGATTTTAAGATTACACCAAGACGACGAAGACTAATCTTGTACTATTATCTTAATGATACTTCCTACTTCCACCAAGGGTAATATGGATTTTGCTTCCACCCTAGCTTCCACCAACGTAACGCGTATTTCTCATTACTTCGAAGTGCACTCCGAAGCGTTGCACACGCGTTTTCCATATTTCTCATTGCTCCGAAGTGGCTCGCGCGCGCATTTCTTATTACTCCGAAGTGATGGCGGCACTCGTTCGACACGATGACGGTGGTTCATAAAATGTAAATGTACGCTAGGAAACGTAACTCAGAACAAAAAATACGCAGCCACAATAACGCATGGCAAGTGTTAAAACATTACAACCGACAAATTATACGTGATTTAGGGTGTGGAAAGTGACACGGCATTATTAGTACCACACTGACAGACGACGCGAACTTTGCCATTATTGGACTTGTAGCGTGTTTTCGCACCGAATGCATAGGCGTATTTCTCATTACTACATTGGAGCGCGTTCTGGAGTTGGCGTGACGTCATACTGACGTAGTTGTAGTCGGTTGTAGTGCGCTACAAAAGCTGTAATCAGAAATGCATTCGGTGCGAAAACACGCTACAAGTCCAATAATGGTAAAGTTCGTGTCGTCTGTCAGCGTGGTACTAATAATGCTGTGTCACTTTCCACACCCTAAATCACGTATAATTTGTCGGTTGTAATGTTTTAACACTTGCCATGCGTTATTGTGGCTCCGTATTTTTTGTTCTGAGTTACGTTTCCTAGCGTACATTTACATTTTATAAACCGCCGTCATCGTGTCGAACGAGTGCCGCCATCTTGAATCGCACTACAAAACGCCGCACTTCAGACGCTTCAACTCGGAAAAGTGGAGTGCGTTGGAGCGCTACAGCCTCACTTCGGAGTAATGAGAAATGCGCGCGCGAGCCACTTCGGAGCAAAGAGAAATACGGAAAACGCGTGTGCAACGCGTCGGAGTGCACTTCGAAGTAATGAGAAATACGCCTTTCTGATTACAGCATTTGTAGCGCACTACAACCGACTACAACTACGTCAGTATGACGTCACGCTAACTCCAGAACGCGCGGAAAGAATAGGTCCCCATCTTTCAGAAAAACCTAAACATGTCTATTTCGAGCTATTAGAAAGCTCTCAAGAGCACTTTGAAATCGAATATCACTGTATACGTTCGCTGCTTCGCTGTTATCACTTCATCTTTAAATGGGTGTAGGACGGTCCCTATCTGAGCTAAACAATTTTGATTAAGATTGCTGGAAAGAATAGATCCCCACCTTTCAGAATATTCTAAACATGTCAATTTCGGGGTATTAGAAAGCTCGCAAGAGCACTTTGTAACTGAAGATCACTGTAACAACCAATTGAAACAAGAATGCATGCACTACACTGCATTAGTAATTCGACGTGTTGTATGGCAGAATAAAAAAAATGTGTAATTGATGTATGCAGTTGTAACGGCAGACATACCAACAGGACACTACTAAAAAATCTGAATGCGTGGTGTACTGAAGAATATCTACTATATTGCACATTATATTAAAAAAAAATTGTCTCGTAACTTGCTACTACGATACGACGAATGAGCCAGAATCTTGTGTGCGACGATGCAATCACTGACTAGATAAGTTTTAATCGGACGCTGATATTGGTTTTCTTCAAAAAAAAAAAAAACTGAAAGCTTCGTTGTTTTACAGTTTCCCGTTACCTTTGTTCTTCTTCATCAGGGGTGTACATTTTTTTTTAAATCTTCGAACACCATATTTTCTGTAAATTCAGCAGGTATTTTGGGGGGGGGGGGGGGGTGGGAGAAATCATATTGCGCTGAGGATACGTGACGTTGACTACTTTAAATTTATTTACACTTTTTAGGTGTATTAACAAGAGTTAAAATATTCACACGAAAATTGTGACAAATTCCACATTGAATGTAACACTGCAATTTCATGTGGCCAATTAATTGTTTGGTTAATCAATACAAAGTACTTGTTTTACTAGCATTTTATAATTATCTTTATTATTATTATTTGTAATTTTAAATCTGTTGGTAAAACTAATATCGAACCAATAAAACTTGTGTGAGTCTTCCTGTTACGAATTTTAAAAAAAAATATCGGAGAATTAGAGGCCAGGAGGAATATTACGCCCTTCCCTCCCTGGCCAGTCCGCCACTGTAAAAATAGGACATCATTTGCTTTGTTCACTCGTTCAATAAGAAAGAACACCACAAATAAACGTAATAAAATACTGTATTATATCGCACCCGGAAAGCAGCGAGGCCATGCGCGCATCCCATTCAATGTACTGTCCAGATTCCACCGTAAAAATTCGATGTACCATCCAGATTACCGCTGAAGGTAAGTGACAAAGACCTTGGAATAGTAGTAGTACTGAATAGTAGTAGCAGGAGCCTATGGTTGTTTTCTATAGGCTCCTGGTAGTAGTAAGTGACGACTCACTTTGTATTGTACTTCACGATAAGAGAGGAGCCATCGTGATGCCCACGCATAGTCTCTAACCGACCGCAATTTGAAGAGCTGACTTGCCGAAATGCGCATTACACGCCGCAATTTTTCGTATGAGCGCACACCTTTACGATGAGATTTGGCTGACGTCATCCACAGGTCGTATACTATCGTGCGACGGTTTTTCGCTGAAGGACCTGTTTAGAGGTTATCATACTTCAAACGGCTTATGTATATTCTGTTGAGCATAATACCTTTTGTACTTGCGCGCTGCAAGTGACCCACCTACATACTTGAATTTCGTCGAATCAGAATTGAAATGTGTCTGGTTTTTGAGATGTCGCTGACGTAAATCGCCTCCCCCGTTTTTTGGCCACAACCGCATTAATTCGACGTGTGACACGTCGAATTAAAAAAGAGGGCTAGTGGAAATTAAGGGGGGGGGGGGGTAACTTTAAATACGATTTTGGGTTTCAATGGTTACGTTTACATAAAAGACGTATACCACTTTCCCCGTCTAGAATTGTGTGCTGAACATTTTTGCTTCACATTATGCGTTTGAATTGCTGAACATTAAGGAGTTACAGCCAAAAAACTTTTTTGGGGGTCCCTCCGCCCCTAAAAACCAAGTTCCACCAAAGAGTTATGAAGTTATAAATAAATAGTGAAGAGTGGAGCCTATAGCTCATAAATTCACCTCGGATTACAAAAACCAAAAGAGCAAAAACAAGTTACCAGACCAATTTATCAAGTTGATTTTTGAAAGAGTTCAGGCTGGTGGCATTGACTACACGCATAGGCAACCTGTTTCAGTCATTGATCACTCTATGTGGAAAGAAGGTACTGGCAAGCTGTAATCTAGTACGTTGCTTGTAAATGGTGAAATTGTGGCCTCTTCGATTGCCTTCACGTAGGGCCCAAAACTGGTCTTTGGGTATGTCGTGTAAGTTAGGGACTCATCGGATATTTAATTCTATAGTCAAAACGAAGTTATAACCAAAGTTTCATCAGCGCACTAATTTTTTCATTTATTTTTCTTATTTTACCTGTAGTATAGAGCAGCGTCACGTGACGTCATTTGCTACAAGAGAGATACTTGCAAGGGGCACTAGATTGAAACGGTGGGTTAAACAACGGCACTTCTAGTCAAGCCAGTGCTTTGAGAGTGGATTTCGTAGGCTTAAAAAACCGTTGTTTTCTCCAATCCGTTATACTGCTTAGGTTGTAATTGGAAAATAAAGATTCCACTTGCTTAAAAATGTGAGCAACTACCAACAAATCGACAAAAATCGCGCGTTTTAGGCCTAAGAAATCCAGTATAATAGCATTGTCTTCAGTAAGAAGCTCTTTTTTTCCCCCATCATTGTACCTTGCAGCTAACCCAGTAACTAGCTCCACCACTTCCAACTCTATGCTGGTGCCTTAATGGGTTAGCTGCAAGGGGCACTGCAGAGAGAAACAGAAGAGCGTCATACTGAAGCCGATGCTGTGAAGAGTGATTTCTTAGACCTAAAACGCGCGATTTTTGTTGTTGGAGAAAACAACGTTATTTTAAGCTTAAGAAATCCGCTCTTTCGTTGTTTTTCCCTACATTTTTATGTACTACACCTTGTAATTTTGCCCTCCAAAACCCATACTGGTGCCAATATGGCGGCAAATGTCACTACTCTATATTGGCTACAAGAGCGATAGTAGCAAGGGGCACTAGATTAAAATGAAGGGTTAAACGACGGCTTAAATAAAACGTTGTTTTCTCCAATCCCTTATGCTGCTAGGTTGTAATTTGAAAATAAAGATTCCATTTGCTTAAAAATGTCAGCAACTGCCAACAAATCGACAAAAATCGCGCATTATAGGGGACGACTTATCGAATGCTTCAAGATTATGAGAGGACACTATGGTATCAACTCTTCAGCATTTTTTCAGCCCCTACTACTACCAATTTTCGGGGAAACTCCCTGAAGAGCCAGAAGCCCCACGCAAGATTCGAAGTAAGAAAGAACTTCTTTTCTGTGCGTGTTATCAATGAATGGAACGCTCTCCCTGACTAGGTGTGTTTGGCAACCACCACAGACAAATTTAAGGTGGCCCTTGACAAACACATGCATTACCTGTAATCCAACTGTTCACCCCCCCCCCCCATTTCCCTTGCGTTCCCTTTTTCTTTTCCTCCTCAACTACAAGTCTCTGGCTTTGCTGTTTCTCTGGTATTAAACTAAACTAAACTAAACTAAGAAATCCACTCTTAACAGCATTGTCTTCAGTAAGACTCCCTTCTTTTTCCCCCTCCAGTGCTCCTTGCAGCTAACCCAGTTACTGGCTCCAACCATACAGTTATATACAATAATACTACGTCATGTCACTGCCATTGAGTTAATAAATTATGTAGGACTGCCCTGTTATCTGGCAGCCTCTACTTAGCTTACTCGGCTATGGCTCCCAATTTAAAACACGCTTCTGTCATCATGGTATGGGTATGGCTAAACTGACTAAGTTTTTCTGGCACCGATGGCCCAAAACACTAAGCTCCAACGACTACCCATCGTCAAATCGAGAAGCTTGAATGCTTGAAACTTAAACAGGCGGGTAAATTGAATTTTCTTACTTCATCTGACTAGTTGTTTGTGTCTGTAAATGTATTTAACCATATAAGTCATTTATAAAGGCATTGGGAACTTAATTTGTTATAATGTAGGTGCCGTAAAGAAACATGAGGCGTTTTAACTTTTAAATTCATTATACGTCACTAACGGATCCTTCAATGCCTTCCAACCGTATTTATTACAGATACAAGCTTACGTGTACCGTCCTAGCATGTATAGGCATGTTAGTTGTTACCACTGAAAATATGTGAATAACGAGAATAATTTAGGGTAATTATCTAGATTAGGGGCACCACGCCAAATCACTTAATTAATGTTTGTACTAACCGACGCTACTCAATTTAGATTAGAATGTGAGATATTTAAAGTAGGTTATGTGAGAAATTTCGATTGTAACTCAGGCTATCGCCCCGTAGGGCTAGGCAGTGGACGAGGACTGATGCAAGATTGATGGAACGATAGTATATAGTAAGCAGGGGCGGATCGGGTGGGTCTGGGCCCGCCTGGAAATAACTACAAGGGGCCCATACAGTGCAAGTGCGAGGGGAGGGGGGGGGGGGAGGAATAATATTCGAATACAATCAAATTTACGCAGTTTTACACTAATTCCGACTGTATTTAAAAAGAAGTGCCCAGTGATGCCTCATGCTCATGTCGATTGCAGCATGTAAACGATCCTAGGCAGGGCATTTTTTAAGGAATATGAAGTGGTGCTCCAGGTTTAAAAGAAAAAGGGCATGTATCTGTGACCACAGGTCTGACAGATTGTGTGCGGTGGAGGGGTACAGTCGAATAAATTGTGCACTCAAAATCACATTTTTAGAAATTTTAATATGTTAATAATCGTAGTGACCCATAGTCTCCCAAAGTAAAGTTTCACCAAAGTGAAGTGCAGGGAAAATCTTCTGAAGTGGGTTACTTACAAATAATATACAGCCCCCACTCCTTCCAGCAAGGAGGTTTGGGGAGAGCTGTTACTTAAAATTTTATTATTTAAGGTGGTTTTATTTTTTTAGACGAAAAACTAGTTTGAACTTAGGAAAGGGAGAACTACAACGTCTGGTGCTCCACTTGGAGCATCAGTTAACATGTTAAAAAATGCCCTGATCCTAGGAATTTCTGAATGGATTTACCTCTTAAAATTGTCCCTTTCGCCTTCTGGTGCCATGGCTTCGGCTGGGAGCACGACAAAACTCCACAAAGTAATTAAAATGAATGTGTTGCCTGTTTGGGACACTATAAAACGTTTGCAATTTTTTTCCTGTTTCCTCCTTGACATGGCCCCACCTCCTTTTGCTGGGATTAGTAATAGCTCTCCCCCAGTTTTAAGAACTCGGGAGATGGAAAGAAATCTTCCTAGTTAACTTTTCATTTTAACATGGTTTTAGCATTTTAATTTCTGCTTTCATTAATAAATTAACGTAGGCTATTAGACTGATACATGTGACGGAGCACACGAATTGAACACGATATGCTGCTTTTGCCTGGACGAAACGACGTAGGCCTACCGAAAAAGCCATGTATTAATTAGGGATGTGCCGATGTAGCTTTTTTGCTGATGTACCGATACCGATTACTGTTAAAAAGGAATGCCGATAACTGCCGATATAACACTAAATAATGATTATTTTGCAAAAAATGAAAGTGTGATACAGTTTCTGCTGCCGATGTACTGCTAGAAAAAAACGTGTATTTAATGTAACCTCATAAAAATATTAAAGAAAATAAAAAAATTATAGTACAAAGCTTTTTTCCTTGCAGCCATTTTCCACAGACCTTACCCTACAAAAAAAGTACATGCAGTACATTTTCTGCACAATTGTAAAGATGTAAAAATCTAAATATGTGAATATGTTGATATTAATTAATCAACTAACAAGCACTTTATGATATATTAGTTCTAAAATACCAGCAAGCAGCAGTTTTTCTTATTTGTTTGCGAGCCACATTTGTTGAAAAATGTAAGCTAAATGTTTTTTATATATAACTTCAGAACGGGTGGAGCTAATGACTTCTGGTTTGCACCGTTGGAAAGCTGGTGAAAAAAGGGTTAAATGGTGTATTTGAACGTCAAAATCGGCCAGTATTTAGCAAAGTTCTCGTCGTTTTCGTACATATCGAAAAAAGTGCGGCTTATATGTGATCCAATACGGTATACCGGTACATTAGAGGTGTACATCGGCGGTACCGATATATCGGAATTGCCTCCGATAACTGGCAATACCGATATGAATCTGATAATCGGCACATCCCTAATATTAATCGTGCCAGCTTTGGCTTGTGAAACTTGCATCATTGTGTAGTTTAAAAAAAAAGTTATTTTAATTGAGTGATCATGTGGTATATTTAGGGTAAAAAAAATTGCCTTGATTAACTGAGCACGCGCATCACTAAAACCCTAGTGCGTGATGCCTTTTTATCAGTGGACGGCCGCTGTGGACAAATTTTGGCCAAATTTATGCCTTTTCGTCAATTTTTGACCAATTTTGACCAATGGCGAACCTCGTCCCCTACGGCCGATGGATGGTACGACCGTTTCACCACCACCGCATAGACAACCCTGCAATCAATCAGGACCGCCCGGACGAACAAATACCCTTCACTCCCGATTTTCCTCTGGACTCCCTCCTTTGGTGGTCAGACGTCATCAACCTCACGAAGACACTACCTCTTCACGAACCACATCCCGATCTGCTCATCTTTACGGACGCCTTGACAACCGGCTGGGGTGCCCATCTTGGCACTTAAGAAGGCTCGGGTCTTTGGCCCCCAACCTGCGGGGAACACATCAACTCCCTCGAGCTTCGAGCAATTCTACTCGCCCTGCTCCATTTTCTTCCGAAAATAAGAAACAAGACAATACAAGTCCAGTCCGACAACACAACTGCCCTAGCCTACATAAGGAAGGAAGAAGGAACGAAATCCAGATCTCTTCACAGTCTAACGTCGGAGATTTTCAACCTCTGCATTCCGCACAACATCACTCCTTCCCCTCCACATCCCAGGCAACAGGAATGTGATTGCCGACTCTCTGTTACGCCAAAAACCACCGACGAGCGAATGGTGCGTAAAGAAATCATTTGCGAATCTCTCTTCACCATTTGGGGCACTCCAATGATAGACCTGTTCGCCACGAGGCACAATGCCAGACTTCCTCTCTACATAAGCCCGATCCCGGACGAAACGGCAGTAGCAGTAGACACCTTGACATTTCCATGGCAAAACCTGTTCTCCTACCTCTTCCCCTCTTCAAACTACTTCCACAAGTTCTTCTAAAGATCCAAGAAAGCCAGAGCTTGTTCCTACTCATAGCCCCCCTCTGTCCATCGGCAGCGTGGTTCCCGCTTGTTCTGGACCTACTAGTCGACACTCCCAGAAGTCTACCCCCTCAACCAGATCTTCTGTCCCAAGAGAAAGGAACAAAGCTACACCCAAATATGCCAAACCTCAACCTACACGGGTGGCTACTATCAGGGTTTAAGCTGGCAGTTGTTTTATTTTAGCAATTTGGCTAATTGCTTGCCAGGTTTAGTAGCCAAATCCAACTTTCGTTAGCCAACCCATGCGATAAATGTACCCCCAAGAATCAAAGATGAAATATTTGGACCTCCCATCCCAACCGCCCAACAAATTTGTTTAACTTATTCGGTTTATGTTTCCAAATTACTGTATAGGACCTGCCCTTATGAAAAAAGTTGGGCATTTTTATCCGTTATTTCAGCCGTCCTCCTACAGGCAACTATTCAATTTCATAGTAGCAGCAGGAGGAGAAAGGCGTTCTACTCCAGTTTGCTTTCCAGAATGCAAGTTGAAAATTTTTGTTGTCCTGGTATTTCACACATGACATTGGGTCAAAATGAAGTGACAATCGAATACTGTATATGAAATACAGCCACCTAACGCTCAAGCGTGAATGACTTCACAACTAATTGTCACCTGTGACTGAAGAGATGCTGCCGAAAGTTGGTGGACTACGATGTGCTGGAGCAATTTGTATAGGCTATGATTCTATGAAACTGCAACAAAACGTCAGTAAATTAAAAAAAAAAACAACTTTACACCATCAGCAAAGTTTTTTTTGCTTTGTCAACATCTGAAGGCACGCAACTAAAGTAACAACATTAAATTAAGGTGAAGAAAATCCTCAGCGATTTGGCTAATTGCAAATGGAAATTATTAGCCAAATGAGACAACTGTTAGCATTCTGGCGATTTGGCTACCGACAGCTTAATCCCTGCTAGGGCCTACTATCATCAAACTCCTCAAAAAGGCTGGAATTCATCGAGAAGAGGCCGAACGCATCGCCTCAAAGGCAACCAGGGATTCCACTAACCGGATGTACGATAGCCACTGGTCTAAATGGATTCGTTGGTGTATCACAAAACAAGCTAATCCTATCAACCCACCTCTTCCCACCCTTCTAAACTTCTTCAGAGACCTGTCAACATCGACAAACTCAAAGGCTCCACAATCCTGGTATATCGATCTGCCCTAAACACCGTCTTCAAAGCCGCCAATAGCACGAACCTACTCGAAGACTACCGCATTTCGGCGCTTCTACGTTCTTACGAAAATGAAAGACCCACCACCAGAAGGTCAATAACAGATTGGGACCTTTCTCTCGGGCTCCAGTCCCTAATGAGTGAACCATACGAACCCCTTCAGGATACATCCCTTACCTCATGACTCACAAAACAGTTTTACTCGTCACTCTTGCAGCCAGCCTACGGTGTTCTGAAATCCAAGCCCTCTCAGCGGACCCAGCACACTGCATCTTCGGCCCCAACTTTTCTTCTGTTACTATCTACCCAAGATCAACATTCAGAACGAAAACACAAAAGCCCTCGGAACCACCGAAACCAATCACTTTCCCGGCTCTATCCACCTTAGTTGGTAACGAACCAGAACGCCTTCTTTGCCCAGTCAGAGCCCTGCGCTTCTACTAGCCCGGACTCGCCATGAAGACATCCGCCGAGGAAGAAACCAACTTTTTCTCCCAATTGATCCTCAAACGGGCAAAACATCAGCTAGTATCAAGATGGATTAAGAAAACAATCGAAGCAGCGTACGACAAACATCCGAAGGAGAGCATGAGAGTGACGGCCCACGAAGTGAGAGCTATCTCCACATCATGGGCCCATCACAACGCCATTCCAATACCAGAAATCCTAGCAGCAGCGTCTTGGCGCCATCAATCGACTTTCACCTCCCACTACCTCAGGGACATGTCAAGAGGAGAATCAGGTCTACACCGGCTGGGACCAATCGTCGCAGTGAGAACTGTAGTCAACCCCCCATTAAGCACTCAGAACACAGAAGCATGCCATCCTTGAAGGAAGTAAGCCACCCACATGAAAGCAAACCACCCAGAAGGAAGCAAGCCTCCCAAATGGAAGCAAGCCATCAAGAAGGAAGGAAGCCACCCAGAAGGAAGCAAGACCCAAACAACGGCCCTTTTCAGGGCCACCAAATCCTACGAAAGAGGTCCAAGTTCTTGTTTTCACCTGTTCTGAATAAAGTGCTAATTTTTCTCTTCCAGGAAAAAAATTATTTGGGGAAAACGCCTGCTTGCATCCCGGGGCGCTCGTCAGGACGGTGCCCGCCACCAAACTTTGACGAGGTCTACTGATAATGCTAAATTATCAGTTTAAGATGTTTTGGCAACAAAGAAAGAACATTTTGCCGGCCCCCAGCCAGGCCAGCAAAAAATGGTTTCTTTGTGCCTAAAACATACTTAACTTACTCCCGCCCTGCCTCCCCTCTCGAGTCACCGCCTGACACATTGAGAGAAAAATGAATGCCGAAAGCGTCCGCGCTCTCGCTTTTATGAGGGAGTACTGCCACGCACATGCGCAGTAAGGATATGCAACCAAGCGCCTGCGCACCGGAAGAAACCTCCAGGGGAACATCACATTCGAGGAATGTAATGCTAAATTATCAGGTTAAGTATGTTTTAGGCACAAAGAAACCATTTTTAGCCGGCCTGACTGGGGACCGGCAAAATATTCTTTTAAACTGTAACTTGTTTAAATTGAAATGAAACTAATGTTACTGTTTGATTTTTGCTTCTCAGATAAAAACCAAGAGTTTTTTTATTATTTAACTTGAGTTTCTTATTATTAGCTAGAGTTAAGATAAACTATTTTAGACTCCGGTAGCTAGTAAATAAGCCCCACCATGGTGGCAGTGAATACCAGTATTTAATTTACTTTAAACTTTTTAGCCTAGGCTTTTGACTCTATATTCATCAAACGGCTGTTGAAAGAGCTATGTTAGTTGAAAAAAGTCTAACATCGCAACCAAAAGTATTTTAAACCTCCGCAACTGTATACCAGATGTCGGTAGATGTTACAAGCGTTTCCCGTCGTAGCATCCGCCGTTTCAACGGCTTACATGTTCATCAGCGTGCGAAGCTTACATTTAGTAGTGCACCTTGCCTGAAAATGGCTGCCTGTCAACCTTCCAATTACTGCATACACAGGAATAGGACAGGTGCCAGCAGCCAGGTGGCAACATGGGTCCACTGCTCACCCAGTTACAAGAGCGAATTGTTCTCACGGTATAAAAAATGAGGATGAATGACGGGTCGCCTGTTGGTGTTGGGGGTTCAGACTGAACTATCAAATGCTCTGGAGCCTACAGGGTCAGTTAGAAGGATAAATTCTGGCTGATGCCTAATATGTGGTAGTCTGTGTGTAGTTTCCTAGCTATACAGTAAGGAATGAATTAGAATTGTGTTCTTACCCATTGGAAACCTCTCGCCCGTTCCCTGAGCACTTAACACTTGGACACGAGATGTAACATCTCAGTAGTCAACATCCTCGTCTCCTAACCAGGCAAATACGGCTCGCATCCACGACTACGGGACTGAATAGATAGATTGTTTTAAATAACAACAAAACAAGCTACAACGCCTATGCCATCCTCCATCTTCTCTTCGGCTAAGGCAGCATCGCCTGTGACAAGACATAGGCCTACTCATTTCTACCGCCTTGACAAAAAAAGCAATGGACGGACAGTCAGTCAGATGAACAAAGTCATTGCCATATGTGGCGAGTTCTCAGTGGGCATTGAACGCCACTCGCGACGTACGAGAGTTCGCCACCAGGCGGGACATGCTATAGAAGAGTTGATGAGAGCTGACGGTTGAGTGAGGACGCGAAAAGCCTCAATCACCCGATCGGAAATCGATGCTCAGGTGAGCAGAGCATTTATTGTCGTTAATAAATGCAGTTTGATTCTTTAAATCGACCGAGTTTATCCGAGGCAACAACCCGCGGAAGCAGTGAAGACGAAAGCTCGTCGCACATAGTCTTCTCAACCGGTATAGTTGTATGGCAGATTAAAAGGCTACATGTACATCATTAAAATGTACCATAACGTTGCAGGTCCATTTTAGCATATTTCAGTCATATTCTCCGGACATATTTCCGACCAAATATCGCTCACTTTCACACTGTAGAATGTTCATATACTTGCAAACTTTCGATTGCCTCCAGCAATCTTCATCAGGCGATCCGAGGGTTGTTTCTTTCCTTGTTTACATGTTTTCTTTCCACTTCACTGTCAGATTGTTTACGTTTGTATTCGAAACCGACACAGTGCCAAGCCTCTGGCTTTAGTAAGGCCGTTCTGCTACACTCAGCCCACTCGATTCATGAGGCCGTTCGTTGTAAAGTAATTTCCACTTTGCGTCCAAGTTTTGCTCAAGATCTTTACCTACGAGGTAAGTGACATTTGGGTTCGTAGGGCCCTGCAGTAACGGTATTTCAATCGCTTAAAAAATGTCCCCATCTGACAGTTTAACAGTGCTACTCTCTTTGTCTCCGTTTATCCAGGGGTAGTTCATTTCTCCACTTCACGCCACCAAAACGGTTGCTCTGTACTTCGTGAAAAGCAAAAGCGAAAAGGGCTGCACTGGGTTCCCTTATGCTTCCCTGGATTCATCCGATTCACATCCTTCGCATACTTCCTTCGGCTGCACCTTTGGACCCATATTCAGCAAATTTTTGATACTCTAGTAAGACAACGACAAGTTATACCCAGACCATTTCATCATTACTTTGATAGAATTCAAAACCATTAACTTAGGAAATTTTTCCCTTCGATTAAAAAAAAACACCGACCCTGTCTGGATAGGCCGACCGCTTTTCTTACCCTCTTTCGATTTCCGGAGGACATCTCCATTCATTACAAAGACGAGGAACAGGAAAAACATCTAGCGGATATACGGTAACTTTCATTTTCCATCTGCTGAAAGGCAACACATTCCTGATCAACATTCTGCTCAACTTCTCCCTCTGCCCACCTCTCTACGCTTCTTGTGTGCAAAATTTACAAGGCCACTTTATCACCTTTCTACATAAAGGAATGATGGTATATTATATAAATCACATGCGTACACCTATGTATTCCAGCAATTTGGCCTGTACAATGTTAATTCTCCTCAAGATTTTACTCAGCAAATTCCCTCTAAATGTACGTCGCACATGTTCTACTATTTCTCATGTACACAAAAAAAAAAACTCCAATTCTGCTTTTATATGACTTCATCGTCGACTGGGCCTCTGCCACTGTCTTCCACTTCCAGTATCACTCTTCAAACGAATATCTCAAGAGTCTGGATACCACCCTTCGCCAGGACAACAGCGATTCGGCTTGTCTGTCCTTCGGCTGAAGCCATCTTTGCATTTTTCCTCTGAACCTGTAAGGTTCTCCACACGATTTCTTTTGCAATGTTCCTCATTGCCTCCATCTTTCCCTGACGTCACTTGCACGCCATTTCATATTTACATATGTTACGTGTTACCCCAAGACATCAGACACGGCGCATTTATAGCTGATAATATTGTGGTTGTATTAAAAAAAAGAGTTTTCCTTGTTCTACCAAATGAAGAACGATTGAAGCTTACATCCCATGGAAGGTAATACATTACCTTCGCTTTAAGTTCACTGGGTCATGGACTCAGGGGGTGCCAGCTCAGAGCTCCAGGGTGGTCCTGCTACTGTAAGTGATGAGGTCTACAATAATGCTAATAATTTGCAGGTAATATATATTTTCGTCGGCATACAGAAACATCAATTTACTAGTGGCACCTGGTTGAAATTGATTTCTGTTGCCTAAACGAAGATATACATTACTTGTACCCAGCCCTGCCTCCCCTCTCTAATCCACCATGACGTTGGAGAGATACGAAAGATGAGGAAGGTCCGGCTCCGTAAGGGAGGAGTGCGTCGCGCATGCACATTAAGTATGACGCTACCGAGCTGACAAGGCTTGGCCTACAAGTTCTTCTCCTCTGGGGAGTTCATTCGTAGGAGGAATCCTTATAATTTGCAGGTAATGTATATTTTAATTTAGGCAATAAAAACCAAATTCAACCAGGTGCCACTGGTAAACTGATAATCCCCAGTATTATTGAGAAAAATATGCTGTTTAGCCCATGTTAAACTGAGCATAATACTAGGAACCATCAGTCTCTAGCTTATACGGTTCCCTAATATCGCTATTTGATTATTTTCAGTTGCTAGTCGCCGTAGGGTTAAATTCAAGTTGATTTTCATTTGCCAACTAGCTAGTGGCGACTAACATTGTCTTGAAAACCAATAAATGGTGATTACTGTGACTTGATCTCAACAGCTTACCAAACAAACGTCATTACCACAACAATGAACAGTCTGGATTGTTCACATAAATTTTGGTTGATATTTGGTTGATAGGTGATCACCTAATCACCAAAAATTTAAGTGTCCAGACTGTTCATTGTTGTGGAATTGGCGCATTTCGTTTGTGTGGAAAGACCAACATTTGGAACTGATTAATGTGAAGCTGTATTGTGTTACCGTGACGTTGGACTAAGCTGGAACTGTTTGAACGCCTTTATGCTAAGTTATTTTCCTCATAAATGTATGACACAACAATTTTTTTTAATAGTCTGTGGCTACTTTTCCACCATGGCTGAACCCTTTCCTCCACCAACATCCAAACGTAGAGCCTCCAGCCAGTCTGAGAAGGATGACCGAAACGATGGGATTAAAGTAGCCATACGATTAAAGCCTGTGTCGTCAAGTGAAAGGTAAGTATTAATTTGAAATGAAAAACTTCTTTCACGGCATATACATAGGTTATTGCTACTAGGGATCGGCCGATATGACTTTTTACCGATACGATACGATACCGATGAAAGGTAAACCGATCCGATCCGATACGATACGATACCGATACAGATGTCGATACCGATAATAATAACAAATCAAGACTAAAAGTTTATATTTTGTACAAACAATGCAACTTCGGTTTCTGGTTTTGCTTGGGTTTCAACTGTTGAGATTATCCAAAAAGTTCTGTGCAGCAATAACAGCATTTTTACTCTTATTCTTACTTATGGCTTCAGTACATTCATTTTCTTAGTTAGATTTCAGTTGGTTGTTGTAAAACATACAGCAGCAGAACCAACAAGTGCCACATTTTCATTCCAAACTGAGCAAATGGTTTTGCTTTTGCTGCACTTGGCGTCAGTTTTGCAGGGAAGAAGGTTGCATTTCTTGGCATAACAAATATCTGTATCGGAAGCCTTATAGTGGTCCGATACCGATATGGCAAAAATACCGATAAATACAGATAATACCGATACCGATATCAATATCGGACTATCCCTAATTGCTACAATATAAGTCTTTCAATTTTGACGTTATAATTATCATGTTATAAACCAAGCAAGATAATAACTATTGTGCGCTTGTTTTGGTATCAGAAAATGATAGGGTAGCTGGGGGAGTGTGGGCAGCACAGTTAATGTAATGGGTGTGAGTGTTGGTTTGCTATGACAAAATTATTTGATTTAGCTTTCATTTTGGGCAAAAACTCAATGACAGTTTAATTGTTGTTAGGCCTACTGATATTTCTGCCCGGTCACTAGTTATCTATTTATTATTTATATCCCAATCAGACCACAAAATGGTCCATACATACAACAGTAAATAACTGGCCTAAGTCACACAAACAATATAACAAAAGATAAACACAGCCGAAGCTAAAAGAAAACCGGTGCCGGCCAACAACTACATAGTCCCCATACAACACCGAATGCCACACATTCATGGTACCCCCTCTTTGACTAGGGAAGTGAGTGACTGTGTGCATGAGAGTGTTGGTAGGTCTCGCAAGAACCCCTAAATGGAAGCCCCAAACTGCCTTCCTCCTGATAGCAGCAGCCGACAAAAGATTGTTTTCTGCAAGTAGTTGACTGGTGCTATACCATTTGGTTGACCGTGGACCCGTCTCACGGCATTATTTTAGCAAACACGAAGCTTGCTCATGCTAGCTTTCTTGTAGTCAATCCACAAGCTGCACGTGTAAGGACTGGCACAGTAGGCTTTCAGCAGGTGATTCTTCACAAATCTGTCGCAAGTGCCAACTTAGCTTTATGTGTGTTCCCACCAATTCACAATGCACGACACTGCCAGCGAATGTCCTCATCATTACGCAGATTCTCTCTGATGATGTGCTCCAGATACCAGGCATTTTGAACGTACTTCACAAGCTTGCCAGTAAGGAAGATCTTTGGTGGGGTCAAGTTCTTCCATCCACGAACTTTGGGAGCAGCCACCAGGCAAACGGATTTCTCGGGCTTAAAACTCCAATCCAGCTGAGCCGCAACCTGTACAGAAATATTCAGTAACAATTGAGGGGATTTGGCAGAGGATAGCAAGATCATTGGCATAACAAATATTGTTCACACAAATGCCACCAACGTGGCAGCCAATGCCTTTCCCAGCAAGAGACTGACTAAAAGAATCCGTGTAAACTCCGAACAAAGCTGGTGAAAGGATACTACTTTACCTAACGCCATTGCAAACATGAAACTCGGCAGAAACACAGCCATTCCAACGAACGGACATCTCTTGCCCAGCGTATCAATTCACCAGCAGCCGAATGACCCACTTCGGAACCCCTTACCCATCAGATTTCCAAACAAGACCACCAATTAACCCGGTCGCATGCCTTTCTGGCATCCAGGAGACACACAAAAACAGGGTTGTCTTAAGAGTTAATAACGATAGTGGCAGATCGTTTCCTTAAGCACATGATTTGCCTGTTCGGGGCTGTGCTTTGGTTTGAAGTAGGGATGTGCCGATGTACTGACACCAATTACTGTCAAAACGGAATGCTGATAACTGCCGATAGCCTATAACACTAAATAATAAGGCTGTACCGATCAGCATTTTTTCTGCCGAACAGATTCCGATCCGATCAGTTACAAATTGGTTGATGTACCGATCCGATTTAACCGAACCGATCGCTACAGATGTTTAACAATTTTTTTTTTCTGGCTTACACAAACTTGTAGGCTAATGAAAACATTGGACTACATTTTTTTTACCCAAATAAAAGTAAAAATTTGTCCGTTAACCTTAGCCTACACAATGTAAAACATGTAGGCCTAGCCTAAAACAAAAGGCAACAAACATGTGGAGAAACAGAATTTATTTATTGTCAAGGGCCTGGCAAAAATCTAAAATCTGCAGGTTTTTGTTCGCAGAATCGATTTTTCCCAATCAGCCCAAAATCTGTTTGGCTAAATCTGTTTGGTACAGCCTTACTAAATAATGATTATTTTGCAAAAAATGAAAGTGTGATACAGTTTATGCTGCCGATGTACTACAAGAAAAAAATTTATATTTAACATAGCCTCATAAAAATACTAAAGAAAATTAAAAAAAATTGTAATACAAAGCTCTTTTCCCTGCAGCTATTTTCCCCAGATCTTACCCCACAAAAAAAGTGCATGCAGCCAAACATTTTCTGCGCAAT
>JAHWFP010184766.1:0-25679 GCA_023313725.1 Lithobius niger | reverse complement strand
ACATGGTAAAGTATGGTTAGGTTCCCAGCAAACCTAATTCCGCCCTACTTTTAAGTAGATTTAAGGACCGAGGATAACGTAGCCTTGTCGTATTAGTTAGCAAGTTAACAGCTACACCTCGTATGGCAACCTATGTAGAAGGCTGCCTAGTTTGTAAGCCCAACCCAAACCCCAACCTAACTCACTCTTGGTCAGTCTAACTTCTCTCCCCGGCTAGCTGTTTCCGGTCAGTTTATCTCTACTGTAGTGGTATACTTTTTGTGTCTAATTACCACAAGTTACATCTTTAAACTGCTGCAGTCGCCGTTCTAATTAGGACAAATCGGTGTAAGTAGACTTTGATGAAAGATGGAGAAGTTTATTTTGGAACAAGGGCCATTAAAACGTTTAATTGTAATTAGAAGCTCAGCTAAGGCAGTTTATCTACACTGTAGTTGTGTGCAATTTGCGTCTATTTACCTCAAGTTGCATCTTAAAACTTCTACAGTAGCCGTTCTAATTAAAATAAATAACTCTAAGTAAGCTTAGATGAAATATGGAGAAGAATATTTTGGAACAAGGGCAATTAAAACGTTTAATTGTAATTAGAAGCTCAGCTGCGGCAGTTTATCTACACTGTAGTTGTGTGCAATTTGCGTCTATTTACCACAAGTTGCATCTTAAAACTGCTGTAGTAGCCGTTCTAATCAGGATAAATGGATGTAATTAGGCTCAGATGAAAGATGGATATGTATATTTTCGAATAAGGGTAATTAGAACGGATCATTGTAATTCATTGTACAACTGTTTAGCTACGATGTCTTCTTCAATTCATCTAATGTTACATCTTTAAAGTGATGCAGTGACAGTTCGAATTATGATAAATGGATGTAATTAGGATTATATGAAAGTTGGCGAAATGTATATTCCAATATAAGTAATAAAATCGGTTTTCGTGATTAGGAGATGAGCTGTAAGTGTTTATCTGTACTGTAGCTCAATGCTTATGGCAATTCTCTCATTTTAACGTGATGCAGTGGGAGTTCTAATTATGATTAATGGATGTAGTTTAATTACACTTGTTGAAAGCCTAATCATATCCATTTATCTTATTTAGAACGGCTACTGCAGCAGGTTAAAGATGTAACTTGTAATAAATAGACGCAAAAATCAGAGTGCTACACTATATATAAACTGCCGTAGCTTAGCCCCTAATTACAATAAATCGTTTTAATTACCCTTGTTGGAAAACATACACCTCCTCCTTTTATTTAAGCCTAATTATATCCATTTATCTTAACTAGAACGGCTACTGCAGCACTTTAAAGAAGTAACGTATGGTAATTAGACTCAAAATGCACATCACTACAACGTTGATAAATGCAGTAGCATAGCTCCCAATTACAATAAATCGTTTTAATTATCCATGTTGAAAAATATTCATCTCCGTCTGATATCTAAGCCTAAATACATCCATTTATGTTAATTAGAACTGCTACCACATCACTTTAAAGATGTAACTTCAAATCACCGTATTTACTAATTACTAACTAATTAGCCCCTAATTACTAACACATACATTACGGATTTGAGCTGGTGTTTTTGTTAGTTACTAGTCATTGCAAACAAACTCGCTTTTTTTTAGGACTAATTCAAATCTGTCCTACTCTATAAGTATACATTATTATGAAAAAGACTTGAATTTTGCCCCCATTTTTGCCGCCATCTTGATTATCTTGTCGTGTGGAGTCCTGGCACCTTTTTAAAGCATTTTTTTTTAATTCGGCAGGCCTTAAAACTTAGCAATTGAAACCAAACTTACATACGTTAGTACGATTTTCAATTTTTGTATTGGATAGTGGCTATTTAAAAAAAAATAGCCTCCATGTTTTTGGACAGGTTTCAGGGGGCACCCCTTCCTAAAGTTTCTCATGGGTGTGGACATGAAGTACACCAGAGATGGTGTTATCCTCACAAAGTGCAGTTTTCATGAAAAATTTGCTGCTTACACATAGGAGTATAATGTTTGGACTAATCCTTAATGTTGATATGTATCACACGCACAATCTATATATATAATTACACAAGATCCGCAAGCCATCGGCAGCAGCCATCGGCAGTGCAGCAGCAATCTGCATCTGCAGCAGCTGCATACGATGCCATCTCCGCCATCTACCGACAGAACGGCAAGTTATAAGAGTAGCAGCCAAGCCCGCTGAGATAGTAGCTGCGCCCGGAACGCAACGGCCAGCAGCGCGAACATACGATGCCATCTACCGACCGAACGGCAAATTAAATGGGGGGGGGGGGAGCGAGACGGGAAGGAAGGGGAGGGGAGCGAGACGACGCGGAATGAGCGAGGAAAGCGAGTGACTCTGCTAGTTCGAATTTAATACGTAAGACTAACATGATAGCAGTATGGCGTTCAAAAAAGGGGTTAGCACTGATTTGAATTATTAATCAGTCTATATAAACTTGAAACTACCATGGAGACATGCAATATGTAAACACGTCACTTGTGTTTGAGTAATTATTCAGTTCATTTATCAATACGATAAAAATGACAAATAAAAAGCAGCAACCAAAAGGTAGCCGTGAGTAGGTAGCCGTGAGTTTGTAACCGAATACGATATTCGGTTACAAATGTATACCCCCACTTCCGGTCACGTGATAAAAGTGGGGGTAATGATGCACTTTCGATCATCTGTTGAAAAGTGGGGTGTCACTTCCATTTTTCGTCAATCTGGAGGACTGCGGAAAAGTGCTTTTTAATCTGTTTTTCTGGCTTTCGTCGATCTGGAGGATAGTGAGAAAGTACTTTTTGCTTCCTCCTATGATGTCACTTCCGGTCACGTGATCAAAGTGGAGTAATGATGCACTTCAGATCACATGATGAAAAGTTGGGCGTCTTTTCCGGATTTTTCGTCAATCTGGAGGAGGATGGAAAAGTGCCTTTTGCTACCTTTTTCATTCTTCATCAATATGGAGGTGGGTGGGAAAGTGCTTTTGCTATCTTCTATGACGATACTTCCGATCACATGATCAAAATGGGGCTAATGACATCACTTTCGGTCATGTGATGAAAGTTGGGACGTCACTTCCGGTTTTCATCAATATGGAGGAGGGTGCCGTTTGCTACCTTTTTTCGTTTTTGTTGATGTGGAGGATGGTGGGAAAGTGTCTTTTTTTCTTTTTTGTAGAGGATCACGCGTAGGGTACAGCCTGGGGAACCCACATCCCGAACCGTTTCGCTCTAAGATCGACAGTTTTCGAGTTATCAGGGTGGGCCAACTTGCCGAAATTCGAGGTACCCGATTTCCGGCGTGGGCTACATGTAGGGCACGGTCCAGGGAAGGCACGGTCCAGGCAAGCCAAATCCTGAACGGGCATATTTTGGATTTTGGAACTGTGCCAATTTATTTTTTTTCAGGCGCCAAAATAATTATTGACTGGGCCAACGGATAGGCGAGGCCAAGTGCGGGCAGGGAGTCAATCATGGGGGCCAAATTTCGCTCCGTTTTGCTCTAGGGCTAACGGTTACCGAGTTATTGGCATTTTAAATAATTTCGTAAATTGAAACTGAAACCTGGGGGGCCATCTTAGAAAATGGCAACATTTCTGGTTCCGGGCCAAAATGGTGGCACTTCCGGTTCCGCTTCCGGTTACCATGACAACCGACCGCTTGGAAAATGACGGTTCTTCTTCCGGTTTGCATGGTGGCGACCATCTTGTCTATATGTCCTCTGAGTCTACCAAATCGCATTTTCCTACTCCTCACTTCCTGTTATGACATCACTTCCTATATGACGTCACTTCCTGGTGCAATGCATCATGGGTAATAATTTTCCCTATATAAGGAGAGATCCAAGGAAAAAATTCACCGTATCATACGTGCAACTTTTAATATCGTGCATATAGCCCTGCCCAACTGCGCCAAGGCTGGGAGGCCGTGTATTTAAGTCCAGAACTACAGCTGGACTGAATTTTCTACGTCTGATTCTTCCTTATACAGGGAAAATATTTCCCATGATGCATCACACCAATAAAGTTGGCACAGTTCCAAAAATAGAGAAATAGAGTTCCAAAAAATAAAAAATTCGTACTGTTTCCAAAATAAAAGTTGGTACAGTTCCAAAATAAAAGTTTTTTTGAGGAGGGCCCTTTATAAGGCAAGATCAGACGAGGAAAATTCAGTCCAGATGCAGTTCTGGACTCGAACACATGGCCTCCCAACCCTGGTGCAGTTGGGCAGGGCTACATGCACCATATGAGTAGGTAATCTCCACTACTGGCTCCCCTCTCAGGTGGTAGTAACTCCCCTCTAGGGTGGCAGTAACTCCCCTTTATGGGTTGGTAGTAACTCCCCGTTTGGGTTGTAGTAACTCCCCATGCAGGGACCAGAAATAAAATGCAAAAAAATTCCATTCAGTTTGTTAGTCCTATGTAAGGAATATTCATTTTTTTTAAAGTGTATCTGCTAAATTCTAAATCGTTTTTTTTTTAGGTACTCCAATTTATTTCTTCATTTTTTGCTCGTGTTTTTTTGGGGGATCGTATATAATAAAAGAATAATAATAAAAGGAATGAACGATTTTTCTTTCAAGAAAAAGAAAATGAATTCAAAATCATCGTTTACGTGTGCATACTGTGGAAAGGTCTACGCAACTCAGCAAGATTTGATCCATCATCTTCCCAACCATCGATCCGATCTTCGACCAGAGTGTTTACTCTTCGAAAACGAGTTGAAAGATATTGAAGGTGAAGTAAGGTGCAAGTTGGTGCATGATGATACGCATCGAATTTATTTCCGTAAAATTGAATGTCTCGATTCATCTCGAGCCCTCAATCTACTATATTGTCCGCTTAAATATCTTATCACGACTTGCTTGGATCAACTGACAAATTGTAAATTTCAACTGTGTTTAGAGGCAGATTTTACCAGGGATTCCAACACCGTGCGAGCCTATTTCTGGTCCCTCTATACAGCTATTTACAATGAATCTGATGTGTCGGAAATCTTGGATGCTTGCAAAAAAAATACAACAGTCAGTCGAAACTTTCGAAGAAAAAGGTAGTGGTTGGCGCTTTTTTAAAGTTTGGGGTATAACCGTAAAAGTGGCAAATCAATCCTTTTTGCCCTAGTTCTTTCTTACACTTGCCGAGTTCATTACGCAAGAAAAGCGAAGTTATAGTGAATGTGGAAAATTCTGACGATAAGTGCTTTCTGTATTCCGTTTTAGCCGCTAAAATGAAGTGCTACGAAACCGAAGTTAAATATTACGAACCATTTTTGAATACCGTAAACCATTCCATGTTGATGTTCCCCGTGAGTCTACAGCAAATTGATTCCTTTGAAACGAGTCAACAATTTGTCCACTAACGTAATTTCTTACAAGGGAGCGATAGGGTTACACCCGGTGAGAGTGAACAAAAATATGGAAGGAGAACTAATTGACCTGTTACTAATAGCCGACGAAAAAGGAAATACTCATTACTGCGCCATCCTTGATATTGCTAGGATACTCCGATTTCGAGGTGTTGGAAGTAACAAGAAATTTTACTGTCCTAACTGCTTCACTGCCTTTGGTAAAGAACAATTCATGATGGAGCACACCAGTAAATGTGTGAGATTGAATAGGGCTCAAGTACTCACTTTCTTACCACCCGGCACAAACACGTTAAAATTCCTACACTACGATAGACGCAATCCTCATCCTTGGGTAATTTATACAGATTTCGAATGTATGCTTAGACCCGTGCAATCTAGTAGCACCGATTCATCCTCGAGTTCGTCTACTAAAGTCAGTTTGCATTCGTCTACTAGTTTTCGCTACGTCGTTGTTGGTCCAGAAAATGGAATCGTGAGTCAAAAATTCTACCTCGGCGAGGATGCAGTGGATAAGTTTTACAAATGTATGATTAGCGAAATTCAAAAATTTGCCTCGATTATCTCACGACCGAAACATCTGATGATGACTGCCGACGATGAAATTCGGTTCTCGAAAACCGATACCAATAAAGGGAGAGATCACTGCCACTTCACGGGAAAGTTCAGAGGTGCTTTTCACGTAAAATGCAATCTGGAGGCAGGACAATAAATACTATCCCGATCGTCTTCCATAACTTGATTTCTGCGACAGAAAACTTCCCTTCGGGAGTAGATGTGTTTGCTAGAAACACCGAGCGTTTCATTTGTATGACCATTACGCGGTATTTTTCCTTCGGTGGAAAGGACCTTTCCGTAAGGTTGCAGTTTTTAGACAGTTATAGTTTCCTCTCTTCCTCGCTCGAAACTTTGGCTAATAATAAATTGGCGTTATCTCTAACCACTTGTTTGGGAATTCTGGTGTAAAACTGACTGCAATAAAAAATGTCTGCGTTAGAATGACGGCCTTGAGCGAAGTAACGTTCTATGTTTTTTTGTTTGTCTAAAAGAACATCGTCAAAAACCACGATATTACGAAACTTGGTGTCCAACTCCTCGGGAGGAATTAAATCGTTTTGAGAGTCGTGAAAACTCGCAATCTCCCGCCCTACGGTTCCCTCAATTTCGGAAAATATAGACTGTAAAGCTCGGCATTTCGCTTGACACAGAGTTTTGCTGTACACGTATAATCTGTCGTAATCTAACCATCCTTCATTACAGATAAAATTAAAGAGTAAGTTCGTCTTTCCGCAGTTTGCTGGTTCTATAATCAGGCATCTGATGTTTGAAGGTAGAAATGGGTGATTTTTGGGTTTCTTGATCGGCACGAAAAAATCGTAATTTTGAATATCCATTGTTTTTTCTTATTCAGAAATCAAACTAATAAAGTATCCGAAAACTTTTCGTTGAATGTATTAGATTCGACGACTCTGTAATCTACGTTACACCAAAGTTTTACGCTTCTGGGAGCGTCGTTGCTGATGTATACGGAGTTAATTTTACCACTAACTTCCGACAAGGACATACTTCCGCACGGAGCCAAGTTAAACCACGGTTTTTCTATAACGTTTTTGTTAAGTTTTCCTTTAGTTTTGTGACTGTTGTTGTACACCCACGTTCTGAGACATAGCGTCTTATCCGACTATTGACAAAATGGGTGGCAGGTGGAAGCTGGGTGCGAGTAATTTGGGTAACTAAACATCGTCAGAGAAACGGGTTTTTGCTCGTCGGTTTCAATTTCTTATTTTTCGCAGATGCATCGTTTAAGATTTTTCATCGCGGTTTGAGATTCGGGGGTCGACGGAGAAATCCATCCCTTACACCTGGAACCTTTGTCCAAAATGGGAGAACCTATTCCTTTTAAATCCTCGAATTCTACGGAAGGAGATAAGACGCACTTTACTCCATTTTTTTAATTTGTCGCATTTTCCGTCTTAACTTCTAGAGAATTTGATTGCAACAGACTCGAAAGATTTCTGTACCAGGAAGAATGAGACATTTCTTATTCCTTTTGTTTATATATAATAAAAAGAATCGTCAAAATGCCGGTTAATAAATTAGGTCAATCTTTGAAACGAACGCAAAGAGATGTGAAAGGAGTTCCGGGTTTAGAATTTATATTAGACCTGTACCATGATTACGCCATACATAATAAGCGACTGACTAAAGTCGGAGCTGCTACAGAACCCGAAGATGTCGTAATTTATTCCCAATTTACCGAATAAGAAAACGAAGTAAAAAAATTTAAAGCCGACGTAGGATTGAAGAAAGATGTGGATGGACATTTTAACGCTGAAAAGAAACGTATTAAAGATCTCGAAACTCTCTCGCAATCTAAGGATGTGGCGATTACGGATTACGTCCATTCAAAAACTGTATCCGACATGCGAATGAATCGCATAACTAATCTAGCTGCTGGTATAGATCCCAAAGATGCGGTGACTTATTCTCAGTTAACAGATGTAAAAAATTTAAAAACTACGTTGGAGGAAAGTGCCGTTGGTCAACTCGACGCGAAAGATAGACGACTCAAGGATCTGGCATCTCCCGCACAATCTAAAGATGCGGCGAATAAAGAATACGTCGACGCGAAGCTTGTCGTTATAAACGAAGTGGAAACCAAACTCGGTTACGCTTTGAAGGAAGGTCCCGATGGAATGCTCGATGCAAAAAAAAAGCGAATCAAGGTCCTCGCATCCCCCGCACAATCTTAGGATGCCGTGAATAAAGAATACGTCGATACGAAGCTTCTCGGTATAAACGAATTAGAAACCAAACTTGACAATGCGTTGATTATGGACTCTTGCGAAATATTCGACGCAAAAAAATAAACGAATCGGTAACCTCATGAACCCCGAAAAAGCTTCAGAAGCTGTTACTAGAGAATTTTTCTTCGAGATTATTAGAGAAGGGTACCGCATAGATACACTTCACACAGCGTTGAACGAGGATGAGGGTGAGCATTGGGTACTCGATGCACAATAGAGACGAATCAAGAATCTCGCATCTCCCACACAATCTAAAGATGCGGCGAATAAAGAATACGTCGACGCAAAGCTTCTCTATATAAACGAATTAGAAACAGGCATACTAAAAACAGCGTTGAACGAGGACGAGGATGGGGCACTCAATGCAAAAAATAGACGAATCAAATTTACGCTCCCTTCAACCGCGGAACACGATGTGCCTATTAAGGGTTACGTCGATAGTCGAATGGTTACTTTAAACGTAGAAAAAAAACTCCCACCAGACGAGGAGGAAGCCAATAATTATTTTGAAAACGTCGGTTTTGCGATGGAAAGATATATAAATCCACGTATCGACTGTATAGTTACTTTTCACGGAACTAGTCCTTAGTTCACTTTTTTACGTGTAACCATAACTATCCTTGCCAATACTACTTACCAACGTCCAGTTGGTATATCCTCGGAATGAATAAAGGAAGTAGCGGAGACTATATACCTAGTTCAGACCCGCCATATATAAAGATACGGTGTTTAATAACTAAGTTTTTTAATTTGTCGGAAAGTATACCCAAAGACAAAGGATTTCAAGTTTATCTCGGTTTCAAGAGACTTCTCCAACCATCAACTTTAAGTATAACGGAAATACCGATCATCGTGCGTGATGGTAACGCGATTTATATAATGGCTGATACGGCAAGCACGGAGGATAAAGATTACCAGATAGATATATACCTAACCAACACTCGTTGTATACCATGGTCAAAACAGAGACCATATACCAATCCATACGAAGAACAATGGGAATAACCGAGTTAAAGAGCTAACCGTCTTAAAATATCTTCGTAATCAAATCCCTTGCACGAGAAACTTAGAAAAAATAAACAGAAATGACCACACAATGTTTGATTAAAATTTTGCACCCTGTCGTAATTGTATTTAACGGGACCCAAATACTCCGAAATGGATGTTGGCGGCTCGAGGTTGCCGAAACTGTCGAAATAACAGGGTATGTCAGTAAGTGTCGAGTAAGCCACCCAATGACTTCCGTTTCCATCGTGAAAATTTTCGAGATTAACGATGCCGCATTCGCCACGAGGTTTAGGTTTTAAGGGCAGACGATCCTTGCTAAAAGTACCTCTGTAGTAAGGAATTTGACTAATCTGTTTAAATCGGAGATTCGTTAACGGTTTAGTAAAATCGATCAGACTTTCACTGGCTTTCGAAAGAGCCCTCTGCCACGATTCGCTTTTTTTTTCTTTTTACGTTTCAACCCCGGACCCTCCATCTTCTTGTTATGTCTCACCATTTCTTCCATTACCTTAGCATTGTTCTGGCTCTTTTTAACTGCAGCGGCATTCCGGCGGCACCTCCGGCTAGACCACCTACACCGGCTAAGATGGGTCCCAGCATTGCCAACAATGGTAAAAACAATGGACCTCGTTTCGCGATCTTTTTTCTTTTCACCCCGCTCCGTTTTTTTCCGATTTTACTTGGTTTCGGTTTTTGTTTCGCCATCTCCCTTTTTTAATAAGTCACTTCGACTTTGCCTTTATCCAATTTCAAACTCATTTTTCTATCACTGATCAACAGCGCATGGGACGTCGTGTTAGCTGGAACCGCGGCGTTAAATTTCAACTTTACTTGCACGTCGACTATGCCGGATTGAAGTCTCTCCGATTGCTTGGAATAGTCCAAAACTACTAGACTAGAGGATACGTCTTTTTGAACTGCACCGAATCGATACACAAGTCCCCGACATCGTACAAAGCGCGTCTAAACTATTGAGCCCTTCTATACAGGATCGAGTATTCTCCAGTAGCGTAATTTACGTTCAAGTCCATGAACGGGTAACGTCGGAATTTAAAGTTACGTGAGCATCTTGAAGATTGCAGCGATCGAATACGGCTGGATTTTTAGTTTGCGCATCTTTTCTATCATTCTGAAGAGCTAGAATAACCCACCTCGGTTTTTCGACGGCTGAAGTAGTAAGCACGCGCCATGTGAAACTAGTGCTCTGAGGAAGTTTGCAACTATCGTAATGCCAATGCCTAAAACCCAAGTCCACGTTCATCCCTCCTTCTATGTAGCTAAAAAGCCTGAGTTTTTGCCCGTCGGATGTGGTTACGTGCGGTACGTGCCACGAAACGCTACTCAATTCGACTTTCCCAACGGCTGTTGCTGCTGCCCTGAATACAGCATCGTCATTGCTCGCCCTAGACAACGTTAGGACATGCTTGGCACCGTACAGCACCTTGTCATAATTTTCGAAAAATCCCATGCAGTGTTTTAAAGGAATGGCGAATGAGAAGCTTCCTTTAGGAGTCGTTTCCTTATCGATGATGGAGTGTCGTAATTTGAATCCGATGTTATCGTTCAAACTTGCCGCATCTAACGCCCAGCAGTTCCCCAGCAACGACACTTGATCGGTCGAACCGTACGTAAGGAGACCTTTCATGAGAGTCCCGTAACCGGGGTAATTTAACTCGTCCACTAGCTTATTCCCCAAGTGATATTTAATGCTGGAAAACAGGAACCATTACATGGAACCGTTATTGATGAGAGACACTACGTCTGCATAGGCAAAACTAGAACCGTCGACATTCAGTAACCTGCCTTTAATCAGAAGATAACTATTCGCGACGTGTAGAAACAAATCCTGGCTTTCGATTACGATTCTAATTTCCGAATTGACGTTGTTTAGATTTGTTCCTACTATCGGATTATATTCGTGAAATGCGTAACTCTCCACTGAAGAATCTTGTTGTAAAGATTCGTTTATATCGAGGTAATGTTCCGTTAAACTCATCTTCTCGCTCTCATTATAAATTTGATGAATGCTGCGTTTTTTTCCCCTTAATTGATTATGATCTACGACGAATCCTTTTCCAATTATTCTTTTTTTTCTTTCGAATACTAACATTCTTTTTTTAATATGTACAAAATTATTTTTTAGACCTCAGATGAAGTCTGGCGGTAAGGGTTAACCCGTTTATAATTTCATTATCTTGAGAAGTTAACCAAATACGAATATTACGAATCTTGTCGGTAGTTACGGGAGGTAAATTAAATTTTGAGGGGAAATTATCATCTTATAACCCGGTGGCACTCCCGGATAAAAAGCGTATATGCAAGGTTGAGTGTCGTCATTCACGTAGGAAGACCCGATTATGTTGGTATGAACGAAAATTGTATTGAGCCCCATTATATCCACGGATTTTTGACCTTGCTGAGTTTTAGTTCCCTGAAGGAATTCTAGAACAGTTCCTAAATTATTATCTCCCAGAAACGAAACGCCGTAGAGTGGATTATTTATAACCAAATTTGTTTTTAAAGTATTGTGATTCGGTTCTAAAACGATGGCATTTTTTTCGTGACCACTTCCTTCCAAAGTAGACTGTATAAAATTATTCAAGTCCAAAATTTCGTAAGCGCTGGGAACGACTCGCTCCTCGATCCAATTCGCTCCACCATCGATGGTGTACAAAAATTCGTTATTGTCAGCGTGCACGTTGAAAATACTGTAGTACGTATCCAACGAGACGAGCGCCATTTCATATTCTTTTTTAGGGTCTAGGTATATGGGCGTTTTTAAATTGCAGCTCAGTTCGCCACCTATTCCTGTTAAAATTATTGAACTGGAATCCATGCCTTTTCTTTTTTTGTTATTTATTTTTAATAATGAAAAAAAGGTACTGAAAGACACTTTCCCACCATCCTCCAGATCGATGAAAATGAAGAAAATTACCGGGAGGCACTTTCCCACCATCCTCCAGATCAATGAAAACGAAAAAAGGGTAACAAATGGCACTTTCCTACCATCCTTTCAGATCGATGAAAAACCGGAAATGATACCCCCACTTTTCGTTACCCATCGGAAGTGACACCCCCATTTTGATCTCGTTACTGGGGATATGTATGTTTGTGACATAAAAAAGGTAGAAAAAGGCATCCTCTCGAAAATAACCAAAAAAACGAAAAAAGGAAACAAAAGCCACCTTCCTCCAGATTGACAAAAAGCCGGAAGTGACGACCCCTCTTTTCATCATGTGATCTGAAGTGCATCATTACCCCACTCTGATCACATGACCGGAAGTGACATCATAGAAGGAAGCAAAAAGTACTTTCCCACCCTTCTTCAGATCGACGAAAGCCAGAAAACAGATAGTAAAAAGTACTTTTTAACACCCTCCTCCAGAGAGGCGAAAAAAATGGAAGAGACCCCACACTTTTCATCATGTGATCTGAAGTGCATCATTACCTCCACTTTAATCACGTGACCGGAAGTGACATCATAGGAGGAAGCAAAAAGTACTTTCCCACCATCCTCCACATCGACGAAAGCCGGAAAACAGATACTGAATGCACTTTTCCACCGTCCTCCAGATTGACGAAAAATGGAAGTGACACCCCATTTTTCAACAGATGATCGGAAGTGCATCATTACCCCCACTTTTATCACGTGACCGGAAGTGGGGGTATATATGTGTAACCGAATAAATTTTACCACTATACTGCCGTGTTTAATGCAGCAATAAGTGGGGAGTTAGCGGACTACCCAAATTTAAGAACACTTGCTGTAGATATAGAAACAACTAGACAACAGACTTTACTTGCATGGTTTAATGTGGTAAAGTTGACTAATTTTCTATTTTAAATGTTTTTTTTTGAATTTTCACAAATCTTGAATACCTACAAGGATAATTGTAAAGCATACAGTAAAACAAAGGTAAATGCGAATTACATCGGGGTATGCGCCAGTCTATTTCAGTAAAACACAGCATGACAAAAAGATAATCCTTAACAAGAATTTCATAAAGAAATACATAAACTGCTTTGCCAAAAATCGCAACAGGATTATTTTCATAGACGTAAGACAAAGCTCTCTATTGGGCTTAAGTTTACATTGGGCACATACTCGATATCCTTACCATATTGATTCCAAATGGCTCCAACACCTTCCTAAATACAGACACAGTTAGTTTTAGTGCGCGGAAATGAGTTAAAACGACTTAAAACAGTAGATTTGTAGGGCCACAATCCGTACATCTATACGGTGTTTGCGTTCACTCGTACGAAATACAGAGTAGGAAATACTTAAATTTTTAAAACAAAATGTAAAAGAATAAAAATAATTAATAATATTTTGGAACAGCTGGGGGGGGGGGAGGATTTGTCCTTACATCCGTTGATCCCGTCTAGACACCAAGACAATCCCCCCACCCCACCATCGCCACCACCTTACCGGATGCAAATGAAAAGTATAACTGAGCATACAGACTAACGAACCACCCCTGTTGTGTACTTTGTTTCTATGATGCTCCTAGCTGCACATTGGATGAAAAAATCTGACACACTTGCTATCAAAGAACGCTTGCCATTATGAAATTGCAACATTATTATTTTAATAGGCGAAAGAGAAAGCTCTCTATTGGGCTAAAGTTTACATAAGGCACATACTCGATATCCTTACGATATTGATTCCAAATGGCTCCAACACCTTCCTAAATACAGGGACAGTTGGTTTTAGAGTGCGGACATATGTTAAAACAACTTAAAACGGTAGATTTTTAGCGCCACAATCCGTACATCTATACGGTGTTTGCGTTCGCTCGCAGAGCCAGCAGGGCCCCGTATAAACAGTTCCGATAGGCGGGTTGTTATTGTCAGTTTCGTGTGGTTTTGTGTGGTTTTGTTGTTATTGTCAGTTAGGTTGGGTTAGGTAAGTTTGTGGTTTGATATTTCATACTGAGGTAGTTAACTGGTTGGGGTTTGACATTTCATACTGGGGCAGTTAATTGGTTAGGTTATGATAATGATGATTTAACGAGTTTCCGCAATTTGGGATCAATTTGTAGTGCCTTCTGTGAAAATTAAAGGTAGGTTTTTTCTCTTTTTAGGAATTTCGGGCCATGTGCATAAAATAAACTTGTTCCCTCTATTGTTTATTTTACTATCGAAAGTGATCGTGGAATGAATTTATAATTCTGTCTTTATTGTGTAGCGCTGCCCCTGCCTTCTAAATCCGTTAGCTACGCACCTAGTATGCACTATCCCGTTGTCTCACACAAAAGGAGGCAAGAAAAATTCCCCAACTCAACAGCTGGTGGTAACTCAACAGTGGCCTTGATATTAACTCCACATTTTCAAGTATAAATATCCAAACCTTTGGGAGGGTAAAGTCCAGTTAAAAACATTTTCCTGGCAAAGGAAAAAAATAGCTTCCAGCCGTCATGATTCTCCACAAGGTCAAAAGAAAAAGGGTTTAAAGGGATTAAAGGGTTTAACGAGTTTAACGAGCGTTAACCACTCCTGGTTATCTGCCTGAAGCCCTAAGGCCCTATGTCTGCAACAGCCAGATTCCCAGGCGGTCACCCACCCAAGTATCAATCCAGCCCAATGAAAAAGAAAAAGGAACAACAAGACAACAATGAACTAAACTTACCAACAATGGCTGTCGAAGGTAACACAAGGTTCGGCAAGGGTAGTAGAACAGAAACTGAAACAGAAAGTGAAAAACATGACAGTGCGTAAGAAGTAAGGGAGCGCCCCTTACACAAGGACAACAGTCCCATTAAGCACATCGCTCGCTGACAAACACCACAGTTAAGGGAGTAGCATTTAATTGTTGCATGGATTCCCTTACCCGGGTCAGGGTGAATTTCGAATTTGGCTAAGCCGATGGAAATGAGGCTAATAGTCGTAGTCAGTCTAATTGATGTTTGTATTATATTCGGAGCGTTAATAGGCTAGGGCTCACCTGACTCACATGGGCGGCTTTAACCTAGGTTTAAGGCCCTAAATGGAATGACATAGATTCTGGGCTTACTTGGGGCTGGAAGCAATTGGTGCGGTTTTTAGGTTACTAATTGGTTTTAGTATGGATTTAAATAATAACGGGGTTGCAGTGACCCACTAGCAACTGGAATAGTCAGGTTTGTATTTAAGTTGGGAACTAATGTCAAAAAGAGAAATAATTCTAATTAATTTGACAGAAATTACCTTCTGATGCTGGCAGTTTGGAGGATCGAGGTGGAATAGTACTTTTTTGGTTCAAAAACGAATTGTTGGGAACACGGTCAGAATACCGCTCAAGCTCGAGTCACTACAATGGTGAAAAAAATATTCATCACAGATGGTGAAAAAATATTCATCACAGATTATTTATATGTCAGATATCTTTACAAAAATTGATTAAAAATATTCATCTCTACTAATGAATGTTAACTTGTGACAATGGGCTGTTACAAAATGACATCAAGAGTGCATTAGGCAATGAGTTGTCAAAAAAGAGTGTCATCGTGGTGACTTTGTTGGAGTGGCATAGATTCAACAATTGAAGACCGAATTTAATCTCTCAACGTAATCCACAGGCCGAAAAAAATGTCGATGGTTCCATCAATCGAGTTGTAGAAAGTTGAACATGAAAAGAAATGTACTATATCATACACGGGATAGCCGTGTATATATATATGATTGAAGTCCTCTTTAAGCAAAACTGAACCTATTAATTTCTCCGTTCCTATTTAATATATTTCGACCAAACTTGGCCAGATAGTAGACAGGTATGGAAGGTATATGTTATGCCAACTTTTAACAAATTACGTGCAAGAGTAAACGTAGGGAGCCACACGTAAATTTGAAAACTGTTCACTTGTTGTTGTTCTTGTTATTGTGTGACACGATTTCAGAAAAAGCTACTGCACCTACCTATAATCTGAAACATTACCTAGGCCAGAAATTTCCTTGGGCTTCATCCTCACAGAGACCATTTTTTTAATTGGTCGAGCTATTCTGGAGTTACATAGTTTTAACCATTGTTATAATTAGGGAACTTTGCCATTCAGCAAACGCCAGATTCATTCTTCGTGGACGTGTAATGTCTTTGGGTACAAGGTTGATTGTTGAGGGGTTGACTATGTACACTGTAAGGTGGGGCATAAGGCTACGGGCCATGGCTCCAAAATAAATAACCGTGAAAGAATCCGTGTTTCAGCTGAACTGAAATAGTTTTAAACCAAATTAAGCAACGTTGTTAATTTCGAGGCCTCAGAATTGGCAGCTAAAAACGATAGAATGACGTGTTTATTTCGTAGATTGAAGCTTTCAGAGCTTAGCTGAATTGTTTCAAAGTGGGCATCAACAATCGACTACTTGCGTAAACCTTTGTAGCACGACGCCATAGCTGTAAAAAAGGTACACGGATTACAAACAAAAACGTCAAGTGTGCCGTAAAAAAAAGGGTTATATGATTGAAGTTTCACTTTACTTGTTAAAATGTACACGGATAAAAATTGATGATTTTTAATTGAAATAAGCAAATGTACAATTGTGAAAATTGCATCTGTTTTAGTGCTGTTGTGCTGTACGAATCATATATGTAAAACGTAAAGTACAACAGCACTAAAACAGATGCAATTTTCTCAATTGTTCATTTGCTTATTTCAATTAAAAATCATCAATTTTTATCCGTGTACATTTAAACAAGTAAAGTCAAACTTCAATCATATAACCCTTTTTTTACGGCACACTTGACGATTTTGTCTGTATCCATTATAAGACTCGAAATAAACCAAATATAAACTTGAAACTGTAATGTAGTTCATTAGTGCATACATGACAATTTATAACAGAGTATTACATGTCATACGGTAAAAGACACTTAATGAACAATAACAATGTCAATGTCGATTGAAAAATACTAATTCTAAGAATATTACACGACATCAGCTAATAATTACTAGCCCAGGTGCACCACATTCACCTGAACAGAAAAACAAAAATTATACCTAGATGAACCAATTTAGCTTGAGAGGTAGAAATTAAATTATGTTAAACCATCAACCTTTATTTTATTTAGTAAAATGTTTTTATGAGATTTTAAACATCTCAATCAAGGTCGTAGGACAAAATTGTGGAAAAATACACATTTCGTTCGCATTGTATTAAATTTTAATTTACTACCCAATTACGTTGAGAATTATGTACAGTTTAGTGCTATATGCAAAGTGAAAAAAAGTTTTCCACGCGATCTCTTCTTTAAAAACTATCGTTATGGCTGCAATGCCGCGTTGAGTTAAAGGTTTGAGAGGTTTCAGCACTTTTTGCACATAAGATAGAGTATAACAGCCAGTTTCGTGCACAAATAAAACCACACTACGTTTCGGGAGGACAACCTCCCGTCTATAGGTAAAAATAAACACTAAAACATTAAAAAAATTCTTAGCAGTATCTGCCGAGTCACCAAGTCTATAAAAACAAACCATTCAGGCATGGTCAAGACCTAAAACATTAAAATTATTAAAAATATTAATATATAAAACATAACAAATGATACCAAATGATACACCATGCTATTAGATGGGCGCCCGGAAGTAGAGTGGTAACAGGAGGCAGTGATGTCACGTGGTTCAGAATACTTTGGCCTGGTCCAAATTAAATAGGGTGGTTAGTCAGACGGCTTTTTCTTGAACAAATTCAAAAGTATTCTGAACCACGTGACATCACTGCCTCCTGTTACCACTCTACTTCCGGGCGCCCATCTAATAGCATGGTGTATCATTTGGTATCATTTGGTATGTTTTATATTTTTAATATTTTTAATAATTTTGAAGTTTTCGGCCTTGACCATGCCTGAATGGCTTGTTTTTATAGACCTGGTGACTCGGCAGATACTGCCATGAATTTTTAAAATGTTTCAGTGTTTATTTTTACCTGAAGACGGGAGGTTGTCCTCCCGAAACGTAGTGTGGTTTTATTTGTGCACGAAACTGGCTGTTACTCTATCTTATTGAGTTAAAGGTAACAGGCCATGGATAAAACGTTTACGTGGTGCAGGTCGATGCAATCCTAAAAAAAAAAAATTGCAAGTTCACGTAAAGAGGATTGATTTGTTGGAAATTAATACCGACTGACGATCGTTACAATGTACAAAATAAAATAAAACTAGAGTGGCTATGCAACAGGTATTGTTGGTAAGGAAGGTGTGTTGTTATGTAAACCCATAATGCTTGCGGCGTCGTCAAGAAGAATGTTTCACGCAAAAACTGGACAAAGGGTAAAATTGGTTAAAAAAGAAAAGCAAAATTTGTATGTTGAAATAAATTATTACAAAGTGCATAAAAATTAATTGCTATAGGGCTATTAAAAAATTGTTAAGTTAAGAGCAAAGATACCCACTGACTAGGCTGGAGAAATCCACTCGGAGTTAAAACCACGACAAACAATTTTAATTTTCAGCACCTAATTAACACATATGAGCCTTGGTCACAAATAACAAACATGAAAAAAACTCAAGAAAGTGGGAGACCCCACAATATCCCAACGTTATGATAGTGTGGGGTATCCCATTTTTTTTTTGCTTTTCATGTCTCTTATTTGTGACCAAAGCACGTAGGTGTTAATAAGTGCTGAAAATTAAAATTGTTTGTCGTGGTTTTACCTCCGAGTGGATTTTTCCAGCCTAGTCAGTGGGTATCTTTGCTTTTGACGCCCTTCAAAATTTGAAAATTAATGTTAATGTTGAGTTATTTATACGTAGCAGGTGTACACTGAGACTGCAGGCAGTTTGCGAGGCAGCCTTAAAAAGGCAGCCACAGTCAAAGGTTACATCACAATCAGTATAGGAATGAGTCTATGAAGTTGATGAGTATCCAACTCTAACTGATTCAATACATTCTAGCGTATGATCAAACACCCCATACTGTACGGATGCGACATCTGTTGCATCTGAAATAAGCTTAATTCGTCTCGAAACCAAAAACCGAAACTCGAAACTCTGGTCGCGCGAGCCACTCCTTGACGCAATCACACTTAAGTACGGAGCTGCTTCCTTCCTTGACTGAAGCTCGCCCTAGTAGCCAAAACTTGAATATTTATTAAAAATAAAAGATACGAGCTGGAATTTAACTTGAACTAGTACCAATTATTGTATCACACGATTATAGACTAGCACCTTTCTTGACTGAGCCACTGCCAATAAACTGAATTGGTTTTATAAAACCCTTAATACTGTGTGTACAGAGCAACACGTAGCACAGGACTAATTAACAGCTGGAAAGGTGCAGAACGGAATTAAAAACCCGTGTGAAGTTAACTTAATTTTTTAACTAGGTTATTTTCTGTCATAGTAAGAGTGTAATGGCACGTTTCACCTTAAGGAAACGCTATAGCTCATGTAAAAAAAAAATATATAGCTCTCATCTGTTTGTACTCAAGGGGTAAAAAAACAGTATTTTTGTTTTTGCAGTGGTACTTCTAATTTTACTTTCGACAGCAACAGGTAAACCACACAGCTGAAAACTGCTTTAAAGGGTCTGGGGGGATTATGAATCAGCAGCAGGTCTAAACTTGGCGTTGGTGGCCTGTTTAGCTATTTTCCTATGTTCTCTTCTATTGTACAAACTGCATTTCAAATTAAATTTGTTCACCTTAGTTAAATTTATGAAGGGATTTCCCAGGCTAACTCAGCATCATGCAGCACAGTACTATAGCTGGAAACGTACGGAACGGGAAAAAAAACAGTGTGAAGTTAAATTAATTTTTTCAACTAGGTTATGTTCTGCCATAGTAAGTATGAAAAGGCACGTTTCGCCTTAAGGAAACGCTATAGTTAGTTTACTCGTTGTGGTCATCGCAAACCAATAGTTGACGAAGAAGGTGGTCTGGTCGGTGACTAGCATGGGGCCCTTGACAAAGTTGCTGCCATTCAGTACTGTCCAGGGCAATGTGATAAACTATCAGCAGTTACGGAATAAACTCTGACCTATTCTGGACGCCTATCACTACCCCCAACGGTGATCGGATGTTTCCAGTTCAATCCCTGAGATTGTTCCTGTCCTTACCAAGGGCTGTTAAACCGTGGGACAGCCACGGGAAAAAAAACTCAAGTAAAATAGAATGTGGAAAACAAAAACGTGGGTCAAAAGCCGAGCGTAAACTGCTGACCGAGGAAATAAACGCCACGAAAAAAGCCTGTGAAAAAAAAGAGTGAGGAAATAAAAGAAGCAGGAAAAAGTCCACAGAAAAAAAAACTCACCAAAATAATGTTATTCAAGCGGTGACAACTGACCCACCCTAATATGTAATAACTAAAACAACAAAAATAAAAACAGCCAACAAATGTGTTGTACTTTTATTCTCTTTTGTGCTTTTTTGGCGGCTTTTTGTATGAAATATTATTTTTACTAAATATGTCTAACGAAATAATTTCCTTAGTCGTTAGGGACCGGACATTATTTTTCGCCGGGGGGGAAGGCCAGAGGAAATTGGGGGGGGGGCCATGAAGTTTTTGGACCCTCTAGAGGGAGGGGGGTCGTAAATTTTCACGTCCCATCAAGAGGAGGGGAGTCAAAAACACACTGACGAGTTGGGAGAAAAAGTCAGTTTTGGACCTCAAAAATTGCACTTTCAGCAGTCAAAATTTCTAAAAACAGCTTCTGGGGAGGCAACCCCCCCCCCCTAGACCCCCATGATGTGAGTGTTTACAAGGTTTTCAAACTATTAGTATCATTACTGCAAGTATAGTTTTTTTAAAGAACTTTGTAGAAAAGCCTTGGTACATGGTTTCGTGGATTCTTCTGTCTTTTAGGTGTGACTATGTTAGGAATATGGGCATAGAAGCAAACAGTGTGTTCATCGTACTTATTGTTTGAATCTTGACAAAAGATGGGTGTAAGGAATATTTTATAGAACACTAGAGGAGTCGCTCGATTCGCTCACTCATTCTGCCGCGTCTCGCTGCGCTCGAGGAAATTTCTTGTAGTACCTCATATGGTGTTCATATGGTGGTGGTTGTGCTCGTATGGTGCTGAATTTTAGCATTCAATATCCGTACATGTTGGATCTTTTGTGCTGGAGCCAATGACCTTTTATCCAACGTAGAAATTCGCTCATTTTCACGAGTGAATAAATCTTTAGCCTACTACCTACTATACTGTATTTAGGAAAAAGTGCTGTTTCCGTTGACAAACGCCGATTTCGTTCACTTCGCTCACTCAGTAAGAGCAAACTTTTCCTCAGAAACGTTACTGTATCAATGTAATCACCAAGAATCACACATTACTCGTAATTTGTATTATGAAACAAATGTTCAAGGAAGTGATCCGAATAAAGTGCGTGTTTTTCTTAGTGCATCTGATATGGTACTGATAGACAATGCCAGAATAAATGACCAAGCAAATGTTTACATGGAAGTGACCCGAATAAAGTGCGTGTATTTCGTACGGTGGGGATATCCAGTTGAGGGTTAACGTTACCCTTTTGGCTAAACTCGGTAATAAGGAAAAATGGTGATAACCATCACAAAATAAGTTGAGGGCTAAGCAATATTTAGCCTGAAGGTCGAGGACTAACTTAGCACTGAGCAGTTACCCCCGAGCTGTAAAAAGCGATGATATCCATCTAGTATTAGCTTTATTCCTGAGTTTTAACAACACATCAACAGAGCTAATTTAGCCTGAAGGTCGAGGTCTAAGGAGTAAAGAGCTAACAAAACCCCAACTTAGTCCGACATGGATATCACCAACTTTTTTCTCCAGTCCACTAACTCCCAGGTCGAGGGTTAGTTAGATCCAGGGTTAAGCTACTCCTGGGCTAGTTTAGACCTCAACTGGATATCCCCACCGTAAGTGCATCAGTTCATAATACAAATGGTAAACAAAGAAAAAAATGGTCAAATAATGTCATTCCAGAGTTGTAATGTTAGCATTCTGTATCTATACCTGTTACACTTTTGCTGGGGCCAATGACCTTTTATCAAAAGTAGAAAGTCGGTCATTTTCTCTATGAATAAATATTTAGCCTATATTAGTTACTAAATGTGTTTAGAAAAAAGTGCGGTTTCCGATAACGAACGCTGATTTCGTTCGCTTTCCTCACTCAATCAGCGCAAACATTTCCTCAGAATCGTACTTGAATCAGTGTAACCAGTAAAAGCCACACACGACTTGAAATTTTTAAATTTTTTCTTCACGTCCTGCTCAGTAAAGATTTTTCCATCGGTTTCCTATCACTTCTCTTTCTGATGACCCCTCACTTGGCGAAACAGATGCAGAACGTCAATGAACAAAGCCATGGTTTGAATGCAAGTTCGGCCTACACAAAACACTAACTCGTACCGAAATAAAATAATAAAAGAAAATATATTCATGTTTTATCACAAATAAGAAAGGAACCGGCTGATGGCTTTACGTAAACACTAATGCTCGAATATTGCTGCTTGAAATGATACAGATGCACAGATAAAAATATTCTTGACACCCTTTTCTGGTGTCAAATTATTTTCTATACGTAATTTAGTATTTAGCATTTAACCTTTTTCTGTGTTTGTGTTACTGCTAAACGATTATTCTCTTGTCCTGGATTTGTCAGCATTTCTCGATGAATACCACCAAGTTTGAAACGGGTAATAAAACAATACTGCGCAAAGCTACGTGTGTTGCAACTCATATGGTGCTGACAGACATTGCCAGCAAAAATTATCAAACATATGTTTAAGGAAGTGATCCGAATAATGTGCGCGTTTTTCTTAGTGCGTCAGTTCATAAGACAAATGATAAACAAAACTAAAAATGTTCAATAAAGTTCAATGTAGCAGTAGTGTTTTACGTATTTTCTTTTATCCAACGTGGAAAGTTGATCATTTCCACTACTGAATAAATATTTATCCTACAACTTACTAAGAGTGTTTAAGAAAAAGTGATGTTCCGATGACAAACGCTGATTTTCGTTTGCTTCGCTCACTCAATCAGTGTAAACTCAGAAACGTGACCTACCACCACAGCCGACCTCCATGAACCACACTTCAATAGAAAACGCCACGGTTTGAACGTAAGTTAAGTCTACAAAAGCCACTAACTCGTTCTCAAAGGCTGCTCATGTTTTACCACAAATAAGGAGGGCAGCGGTAGACGCTCATTTGGCTGATGATCAATGCAGTACGTGTTTTTCGTAAGGTTTCAGTTCGGAAACAAACGGTTACTGCTCCTACTCTTTCTTTTCTCTTTGTTTATACTCATTCGACACATTTAATAAGATTCACCAGATTAATTTTCATTACTGAATAAATATTTAGCCTACTACTTACTAAATGTATTTAGGAAAAAGTGCTTCCATAGGAGAGTTCTTGTTGCAACGCCTATGGTGCTGACAGACACTCACAGCAAACATTATCAAATAAGGAAGTAATCCAAATAATGTGCGCGTTTTTCTCACTGCATCAGTTCATAATACAAATGATAAACAAAACTAAAAATGGTCAAATAACTTCAAAGTAGCAGTAGAGTATCTCGTGTTTTCTTTTATCCAACGTAGAAAGTCGATCATTTCCACTACTGAATAAATATTTATCCTACAACTTACTAAGAGTGTTTAAGAAAAAGTGATGTTCTGATGACAAACGCTGATTTTTGTTTGCTTCGCTCACTCAATCAGTGCAACCTCAGAAACGTGGCTACCACCTCAGCCGACCTCCATGATCCACACATCAACAGAAAACGTCACGGTTTGAACGTAAGTTAGGCCTACACAAGACACTAACTCGTTCCCAAAGACTGCTCATGTTTACCACAAATAAGGAGGGAACCGGCTGACGCTCATTTGGCTGATGATCAATGCAGTACGTGTTTTTCGTAAGGTTTCAGTTCGGAAACAAACGGTTACTGCTCCTACTCTTTCTTTTCTCTTTGTTTATACTCATTCACCACATTTAATAAGATTCACCAGATTAATTTTCATTACTGAATAAATATTTAGCCTACTACTTACTAACTGTATTTAGGAAAAGTGCTTCCATTGGAGAGTTCTTGTTGCAACTCTTATGGTGCTGACAGACACTCACAGCAAACATTATCAAATAAGGAAGTAATCCGAATAATGTGCGCGTTTTTCTCAGTGCATCAGTTCATAATACAAATGATAAACAAAACTAAAAAATGTAGCAGTAGTGTTTCACGTGTTTTCTTTTATCCAACGTAGAAAGTCGATCATTTCCACCACTGAATAAATATTTATCTTTCAACTTACGAAGAGTGTTTAAGAAAAAGTGCTGTTTCTGATGACAAACGCTGATTTTCGTTCGCTTCGCTCACTCAATCAGCGCAACCTTAGAAACGTGACCACCACCACAGCCAACCTCTATGATCCACACATCAACAGAAAACGCCACGGTTTGAACGTAAGTTAGGCCTACACAAGACACTAAATCGTTCCCAAAGGCTGCTCATGTTTTACCACAAATAAGGAGGGAACCGGCTGACGCTCATTCGGGTGATGATCAGTGCAGTAAGTGTTTTTCATAAGGTTTCAGTTAGTAAACAAACGGTTAGTGCGCCTACTCTTTCTTTACGCTTTGTTTATACTCAATTGCCACATTTAAATACGCGCTACCAGATTAATTTTCATTACTGAATAAATATTGAGCCTACTACTTACTAACTGTATTTTGGACAAAGTGCAGTTTCTGATGGCAAACGCTGATTTTCGTTCACTTCGCTCACTCAATCAGCGCACACATTTCCTCAGAATCGTGACTAAATCAATGTGACACCAAGAATCACATATCACTTGTAATTTGTGTTACTACTACACTTTACATGGGTTTTCTTGTTTCACTTATTTTAAGAATTTTTTCTTTACGTCTTGCTTAGTGAAGATTTTTTCATTGGGTCCTTACCACTTCACTTTCTGATGACCCCTCACTTGGCGGAACAGCTGCAGAAAATGTCAGACAGATTTCCCTGGTGGGGCTATTGCCCTTGCTGTCTCTCTCCCCTGTCCATCGAATTCAGTGCTAGTGTGTTTCCTCCCTGACTACTCTAGTTACAACTTGTTAGTTGCATGTGTCATGCCCATTGTGTGAGCGTGTGCTCTGGTATATTGTATGCCATCTTGTTCTTCTTCTTCTCCCAATCTTGTCATGTAGGAGAATGGCTCATGTTAGAGCCTTGTGTATTTTGAGTCTATCCATGCCCTATGTTGTGGATTCCTACCTGCAACATTAATTCTTGGCGTCCTTCCTGTAATTACTTCCCCGGATCCGGACCCAGGGACGTAGGTCTAACGTTTATCTTTACTCACCATGAACTTGTAAGTGTTGCTCCTTTTTCATCATAAGTCCTAGCTTTAATGTGAACTCCAATTCAATTTCCCTTCGAAGTAATTTTCCCTGAGACCAAGTTGGGCTATATGTCGGTTATAAAGTGACGTAGACTCATAAATTGTTTTGCACCCACTTTCCCTGTTTAACAAGAAAGATTAAATACAAATACGATTGACAGTCCCCAATATGTTGTCCTGCGCTATTTATTTGTTCT